>JAQNBH010000318.1:0-56107 GCA_028752905.1 Cladorhizidae sp. MBARI D1340-BT2
GCGTTAGCGTTAGCGTTAGCGTTAGCGTTAGCGTTAGCGTTAGCGTTAGCGTTAGCGTTAGCGTTAGCGTTAGCGTTAGCGTTAGCGTTAGCGTTAGCGTTAGCGTTAGCGTTAGCGTTAGCGTTAGCGTTAGCGTTAGCGTTAGCGTTAGCGTTAGCGTTAGCGTTAGCGTTAGCGTTAGCGTTAGCGTTAGCGTTAGCGTTAGCGTTAGCGTTAGCGTTAGCGTTAGCGTTAGCGTTAGCGTTAGCGTTAGCGTTAGCGTTAGCGTTAGCGTTAGCGTTAGCGTTAGCGTTAGCGTTAGCGTTAGCGTTAGCGTTAGCGTTAGCGTTAGCGTTAGCGTTAGCGTTAGCGTTAGCGTTAGCGTTAGCGTTAGCGTTAGCGTTAGCGTTAGCGTTAGCGTTAGCGTTAGCGTTAGCGTTAGCGTTAGCGTTAGCGTTAGCGTTAGCGTTAGCGTTAGCGTTAGCGTTAGCGTTAGCGTTAGCGTTAGCGTTAGCGTTAGCGTTAGCGTTAGCGTTAGCGTTAGCGTTAGCGTTAGCGTTAGCGTTAGCGTTAGCGTTAGCGTTAGCGTTAGCGTTAGCGTTAGCGTTAGCGTTAGCGTTAGCGTTAGCGTTAGCGTTAGCGTTAGCGTTAGCGTTAGCGTTAGCGTTAGCGTTAGCGTTAGCGTTAGCGTTAGCGTTAGCGTTAGCGTTAGCGTTAGCGTTAGCGTTAGCGTTAGCGTTAGCGTTAGCGTTAGCGTTAGCGTTAGCGTTAGCGTTAGCGTTAGCGTTAGCGTTAGCGTTAGCGTTAGCGTTAGCGTTAGCGTTAGCGTTAGCGTTAGCGTTAGCGTTAGCGTTAGCGTTAGCGTTAGCGTTAGCGTTAGCGTTAGCGTTAGCGTTAGCGTTAGCGTTAGCGTTAGCGTTAGCGTTAGCGTTAGCGTTAGCGTTAGCGTTAGCGTTAGCGTTAGCGTTAGCGTTAGCGTTAGCGTTAGCGTTAGCGTTAGCGTTAGCGTTAGCGTTAGCGTTAGCGTTAGCGTTAGCGTTAGCGTTAGCGTTAGCGTTAGCGTTAGCGTTAGCGTTAGCGTTAGCGTTAGCGTTAGCGTTAGCGTTAGCGTTAGCGTTAGCGTTAGCGTTAGCGTTAGCGTTAGCGTTAGCGTTAGCGTTAGCGTTAGCGTTAGCGTTAGCGTTAGCGTTAGCGTTAGCGTTAGCGTTAGCGTTAGCGTTAGCGTTAGCGTTAGCGTTAGCGTTAGCGTTAGCGTTAGCGTTAGCGTTAGCGTTAGCGTTAGCGTTAGCGTTAGCGTTAGCGTTAGCGTTAGCGTTAGCGTTAGCGTTAGCGTTAGCGTTAGCGTTAGCGTTAGCGTTAGCGTTAGCGTTAGCGTTAGCGTTAGCGTTAGCGTTAGCGTTAGCGTTAGCGTTAGCGTTAGCGTTAGCGTTAGCGTTAGCGTTAGCGTTAGCGTTAGCGTTAGCGTTAGCGTTAGCGTTAGCGTTAGCGTTAGCGTTAGCGTTAGCGTTAGCGTTAGCGTTAGCGTTAGCGTTAGCGTTAGCGTTAGCGTTAGCGTTAGCGTTAGCGTTAGCGTTAGCGTTAGCGTTAGCGTTAGCGTTAGCGTTAGCGTTAGCGTTAGCGTTAGCGTTAGCGTTAGCGTTAGCGTTAGCGTTAGCGTTAGCGTTAGCGTTAGCGTTAGCGTTAGCGTTAGCGTTAGCGTTAGCGTTAGCGTTAGCGTTAGCGTTAGCGTTAGCGTTAGCGTTAGCGTTAGCGTTAGCGTTAGCGTTAGCGTTAGCGTTAGCGTTAGCGTTAGCGTTAGCGTTAGCGTTAGCGTTAGCGTTAGCGTTAGCGTTAGCGTTAGCGTTAGCGTTATCGTTAGCGTTAGCGTTAGCGTTAGCGTTAGCGTTAGCGTTAGCGTTAGCGTTAGCGTTAGCGTTAGCGTTAGCGTTAGCGTTAGCGTTAGCGTTAGCGTTAGCGTTAGCGTTAGCGTTAGCGTTAGCGTTAGCGTTAGCGTTAGCGTTAGCGTTAGCGTTAGCGTTAGCGTTAGCGTTAGCGTTAGCGTTAGCGTTAGCGTTAGCGTTAGCGTTAGCGTTAGCGTTAGCGTTAGCGTTAGCGTTAGCGTTAGCGTTAGCGTTAGCGTTAGCGTTAGCGTTAGCGTTAGCGTTAGCGTTAGCGTTAGCGTTAGCGTTAGCGTTAGCGTTAGCGTTAGCGTTAGCGTTAGCGTTAGCGTTAGCGTTAGCGTTAGCGTTAGCGTTAGCGTTAGCGTTAGCGTTAGCGTTAGCGTTAGCGTTAGCGTTAGCGTTAGCGTTAGCGTTAGCGTTAGCGTTAGCGTTAGCGTTAGCGTTAGCGTTAGCGTTAGCGTTAGCGTTAGCGTTAGCGTTAGCGTTAGCGTTAGCGTTAGCGTTAGCGTTAGCGTTAGCGTTAGCGTTAGCGTTAGCGTTAGCGTTAGCGTTAGCGTTAGCGTTAGCGTTAGCGTTAGCGTTAGCGTTAGCGTTAGCGTTAGCGTTAGCGTTAGCGTTAGCGTTAGCGTTAGCGTTAGCGTTAGCGTTAGCGTTAGCGTTAGCGTTAGCGTTAGCGTTAGCGTTAGCGTTAGCGTTAGCGTTAGCGTTAGCGTTAGCGTTAGCGTTAGCGTTAGCGTTAGCGTTAGCGTTAGCGTTAGCGTTAGCGTTAGCGTTAGCGTTAGCGTTAGCGTTAGCGTTAGCGTTAGCGTTAGCGTTAGCGTTAGCGTTAGCGTTAGCGTTAGCGTTAGCGTTAGCGTTAGCGTTAGCGTTAGCGTTAGCGTTAGCGTTAGCGTTAGCGTTAGCGTTAGCGTTAGCGTTAGCGTTAGCGTTAGCGTTAGCGTTAGCGTTAGCGTTAGCGTTAGCGTTAGCGTTAGCGTTAGCGTTAGCGTTAGCGTTAGCGTTAGCGTTAGCGTTAGCGTTAGCGTTAGCGTTAGCGTTAGCGTTAGCGTTAGCGTTAGCGTTAGCGTTAGCGTTAGCGTTAGCGTTAGCGTTAGCGTTAGCGTTAGCGTTAGCGTTAGCGTTAGCGTTAGCGTTAGCGTTAGCGTTAGCGTTAGCGTTAGCGTTAGCGTTAGCGTTAGCGTTAGCGTTAGCGTTAGCGTTAGCGTTAGCGTTAGCGTTAGCGTTAGCGTTAGCGTTAGCGTTAGCGTTAGCGTTAGCGTTAGCGTTAGCGTTAGCGTTAGCGTTAGCGTTAGCGTTAGCGTTAGCGTTAGCGTTAGCGTTAGCGTTAGCGTTAGCGTTAGCGTTAGCGTTAGCGTTAGCGTTAGCGTTAGCGTTAGCGTTAGCGTTAGCGTTAGCGTTAGCGTTAGCGTTAGCGTTAGCGTTAGCGTTAGCGTTAGCGTTAGCGTTAGCGTTAGCGTTAGCGTTAGCGTTAGCGTTAGCGTTAGCGTTAGCGTTAGCGTTAGCGTTAGCGTTAGCGTTAGCGTTAGCGTTAGCGTTAGCGTTAGCGTTAGCGTTAGCGTTAGCGTTAGCGTTAGCGTTAGCGTTAGCGTTAGCGTTAGCGTTAGCGTTAGCGTTAGCGTTAGCGTTAGCGTTAGCGTTAGCGTTAGCGTTAGCGTTAGCGTTAGCGTTAGCGTTAGCGTTAGCGTTAGCGTTAGCGTTAGCGTTAGCGTTAGCGTTAGCGTTAGCGTTAGCGTTAGCGTTAGCGTTAGCGTTAGCGTTAGCGTTAGCGTCAGCGTTAGCGTTAGCGTTAGCGTTAGCGTTAGCGTTAGCGTTAGCGTTAGCGTTAGCGTTAGCGTTAGCGTTAGCATTAGCGTTAGCGTTAGCGTTAGCGTTAGCGTTAGCGTTAGCGTTAGCGTTAGCGTTAGCGTTAGCGTTAGCGTTAGCGTTAGCGTTAGCGTTAGCGTTAGCGTTAGCGTTAGCGTTAGCGTTAGCGTTAGCGTTAGCGTTAGCGTTAGCGTTAGCGTTAGCGTTAGCGTTAGCGTTAGCGTTAGCGTTAGCGTTAGCGTTAGCGTTAGCGTTAGCGTTAGCGTTAGCGTTAGCGTTAGCGTTAGCGTTAGCGTTAGCGTTAGCGTTAGCGTTAGCGTTAGCGTTAGCGTTAGCGTTAGCGTTAGCGTTAGCGTTAGCGTTAGCGTTAGCGTTAGCGTTAGCGTTAGCGTTAGCGTTAGCGTTAGCGTTAGCGTTAGCGTTAGCGTTAGCGTTAGCGTTAGCGTTAGCGTTAGCGTTAGCGTTAGCGTTAGCGTTAGCGTTAGCGTTAGCGTTAGCGTTAGCGTTAGCGTTAGCGTTAGCGTTAGCGTTAGCGTTAGCGTTAGCGTTAGCGTTAGCGTTAGCGTTAGCGTTAGCGTTAGCGTTAGCGTTAGCGTTAGCGTTAGCGTTAGCGTTAGCGTTAGCGTTAGCGTTAGCGTTAGCGTTAGCGTTAGCGTTAGCGTTAGCGTTAGCGTTAGCGTTAGCGTTAGCGTTAGCGTTAGCGTTAGCGTTAGCGTTAGCGTTAGCGTTAGCGTTAGCGTTAGCGTTAGCGTTAGCGTTAGCGTTAGCGTTAGCGTTAGCGTTAGCGTTAGCGTTAGCGTTAGCGTTAGCGTTAGCGTTAGCGTTAGCGTTAGCGTTAGCGTTAGCGTTAGCGTTAGCGTTAGCGTTAGCGTTAGCGTTAGCGTTAGCGTTAGCGTTAGCGTTAGCGTTAGCGTTAGCGTTAGCGTTAGCGTTAGCGTTAGCGTTAGCGTTAGCGTTAGCGTTAGCGTTAGCGTTAGCGTTAGCGTTAGCGTTAGCGTTAGCGTTAGCGTTAGCGTTAGCGTTAGCGTTAGCGTTAGCGTTAGCGTTAGCGTTAGCGTTAGCGTTAGCGTTAGCGTTAGCGTTAGCGTTAGCGTTAGCGTTAGCGTTAGCGTTAGCGTTAGCGTTAGCGTTAGCGTTAGCGTTAGCGTTAGCGTTAGCGTTAGCGTTAGCGTTAGCGTTAGCGTTAGCGTTAGCGTTAGCGTTAGCGTTAGCGTTAGCGTTAGCGTTAGCGTTAGCGTTAGCGTTAGCGTTAGCGTTAGCGTTAGCGTTAGCGTTAGCGTTAGCGTTAGCGTTAGCGTTAGCGTTAGCGTTAGCGTTAGCGTTAGCGTTAGCGTTAGCGTTAGCGTTAGCGTTAGCGTTAGCGTTAGCGTTAGCGTTAGCGTTAGCGTTAGCGTTAGCGTTAGCGTTAGCGTTAGCGTTAGCGTTAGCGTTAGCGTTAGCGTTAGCGTTAGCGTTAGCGTTAGCGTTAGCGTTAGCGTTAGCGTTAGCGTTAGCGTTAGCGTTAGCGTTAGCGTTAGCGTTAGCGTTAGCGTTAGCGTTAGCGTTAGCGTTAGCGTTAGCGTTAGCGTTAGCGTTAGCGTTAGCGTTAGCGTTAGCGTTAGCGTTAGCGTTAGCGTTAGCGTTAGCGTTAGCGTTAGCGTTAGCGTTAGCGTTAGCGTTAGCGTTAGCGTTAGCGTTAGCGTTAGCGTTAGCGTTAGCGTTAGCGTTAGCGTTAGCGTTAGCGTTAGCGTTAGCGTTAGCGTTAGCGTTAGCGTTAGCGTTAGCGTTAGCGTTAGCGTTAGCGTTAGCGTTAGCGTTAGCGTTAGCGTTAGCGTTAGCGTTAGCGTTAGCGTTAGCGTTAGCGTTAGCGTTAGCGTTAGCGTTAGCGTTAGGTTAGCGTTAGCGTTAGCGTTAGCGTTAGCGTTAGCGTTAGCGTTAGCGTTAGCGTTAGCGTTAGCGTTAGCGTTAGCGTTAGCGTTAGCGTTAGCGTTAGCGTTAGCGTTAGCGTTAGCGTTAGCGTTAGCGTTAGCGTTAGCGTTAGCGTTAGCGTTAGCGTTAGCGTTAGCGTTAGCGTTAGCGTTAGCGTTAGCGTTAGCGTTAGCGTTAGCGTTAGCGTTAGCGTTAGCGTTAGCGTTAGCGTTAGCGTTAGCGTTAGCGTTAGCGTTAGCGTTAGCGTTAGCGTTAGCGTTAGCGTTAGCGTTAGCGTTAGCGTTAGCGTTAGCGTTAGCGTTAGCGTTAGCGTTAGCGTTAGCGTTAGCGTTAGCGTTAGCGTTAGCGTTAGCGTTAGCGTTAGCGTTAGCGTTAGCGTTAGCGTTAGCGTTAGCGTTAGCGTTAGCGTTAGCGTTAGCGTTAGCGTTAGCGTTAGCGTTAGCGTTAGCGTTAGCGTTAGCGTTAGTGTTAGCGTTAGCGTTAGCGTTAGCGTTAGCGTTAGCGTTAGCGTTAGCGTTAGCGTTAGCGTTAGCGTTAGCGTTAGCGTTAGCGTTAGCGTTAGCGTTAGCGTTAGCGTTAGCGTTAGCGTTAGCGTTAGCGTTAGCGTTAGCGTTAGCGTTAGCGTTAGCGTTAGCGTTAGCGTTAGCGTTAGCGTTAGCGTTAGCGTTAGCGTTAGCGTTAGCGTTAGCGTTAGCGTTAGCGTTAGCGTTAGCGTTAGCGTTAGCGTTAGCGTTAGCGTTAGCGTTAGCGTTAGCGTTAGCGTTAGCGTTAGCGTTAGCGTTAGCGTTAGCGTTAGCGTTAGCGTTAGCGTTAGCGTTAGCGTTAGCGTTAGCGTTAGCGTTAGCGTTAGCGTTAGCGTTAGCGTTAGCGTTAGCGTTAGCGTTAGCGTTAGCGTTAGCGTTAGCGTTAGCGTTAGCGTTAGCGTTAGCGTTAGCGTTAGCGTTAGCGTTAGCGTTAGCGTTAGCGTTAGCGTTAGCGTTAGCGTTAGCGTTAGCGTTAGCGTTAGCGTTAGCGTTAGCGTTAGCGTTAGCGTTAGCGTTAGCGTTAGCGTTAGCGTTAGCGTTAGCGTTAGCGTTAGCGTTAGCGTTAGCGTTAGCGTTAGCGTTAGCGTTAGCGTTAGCGTTAGCGTTAGCGTTAGCGTTAGCGTTAGCGTTAGCGTTAGCGTTAGCGTTAGCGTTAGCGTTAGCGTTAGCGTTAGCGTTAGCGTTAGCGTTAGCGTTAGCGTTAGCGTTAGCGTTAGCGTTAGCGTTAGCGTTAGCGTTAGCGTTAGCGTTAGCGTTAGCGTTAGCGTTAGCGTTAGCGTTAGCGTTAGCGTTAGCGTTAGCGTTAGCGTTAGCGTTAGCGTTAGCGTTAGCGTTAGCGTTAGCGTTAGCGTTAGCGTTAGCGTTAGCGTTAGCGTTAGCGTTAGCGTTAGCGTTAGCGTTAGCGTTAGCGTTAGCGTTAGCGTTAGCGTTAGCGTTAGCGTTAGCGTTAGCGTTAGCGTTAGCGTTAGCGTTAGCGTTAGCGTTAGCGTTAGCGTTAGCGTTAGCGTTAGCGTTAGCGTTAGCGTTAGCGTTAGCGTTAGCGTTAGCGTTAGCGTTAGCGTTAGCGTTAGCGTTAGCGTTAGCGTTAGCGTTAGCGTTAGCGTTAGCGTTAGCGTTAGCGTTAGCGTTAGCGTTAGCGTTAGCGTTAGCGTTAGCGTTAGCGTTAGCGTTAGCGTTAGCGTTAGCGTTAGCGTTAGCGTTAGCGTTAGCGTTAGCGTTAGCGTTAGCGTTAGCGTTAGCGTTAGCGTTAGCGTTAGCGTTAGCGTTAGCGTTAGCGTTAGCGTTAGCGTTAGCGTTAGCGTTAGCGTTAGCGTTAGCGTTAGCGTTAGCGTTAGCGTTAGCGTTAGCGTTAGCGTTAGCGTTAGCGTTAGCGTTAGCGTTAGCGTTAGCGTTAGCGTTAGCGTTAGCGTTAGCGTTAGCGTTAGCGTTAGCGTTAGCGTTAGCGTTAGCGTTAGCGTTAGCGTTAGCGTTAGCGTTAGCGTTAGCGTTAGCGTTAGCGTTAGCGTTAGCGTTAGCGTTAGCGTTAGCGTTAGCGTTAGCGTTAGCGTTAGCGTTAGCGTTAGCGTTAGCGTTAGCGTTAGCGTTAGCGTTAGCGTTAGCGTTAGCGTTAGCGTTAGCGTTAGCGTTAGCGTTAGCGTTAGCGTTAGCGTTAGCGTTAGCGTTAGCGTTAGCGTTAGCGTTAGCGTTAGCGTTAGCGTTAGCGTTAGCGTTAGCGTTAGCGTTAGCGTTAGCGTTAGCGTTAGCGTTAGCGTTAGCGTTAGCGTTAGCGTTAGCGTTAGCGTTAGCGTTAGCGTTAGCGTTAGCGTTAGCGTTAGCGTTAGCGTTAGCGTTAGCGTTAGCGTTAGCGTTAGCGTTAGCGTTAGCGTTAGCGTTAGCGTTAGCGTTAGCGTTAGCGTTAGCGTTAGCGTTAGCGTTAGCGTTAGCGTTAGCGTTAGCGTTAGCGTTAGCGTTAGCGTTAGCGTTAGCGTTAGCGTTAGCGTTAGCGTTAGCGTTAGCGTTAGCGTTAGCGTTAGCGTTAGCGTTAGCGTTAGCGTTAGCGTTAGCGTTAGCGTTAGCGTTAGCGTTAGCGTTAGCGTTAGCGTTAGCGTTAGCGTTTAGCGTTAGCGTTAGCGTTAGCGTTAGCGTTAGCGTTAGCGTTAGCGTTAGCGTTAGCGTTAGCGTTAGCGTTAGCGTTAGCGTTAGCGTTAGCGTTAGCGTTAGCGTTAGCGTTAGCGTTAGCGTTAGCGTTAGCGTTAGCGTTAGCGTTAGCGTTAGCGTTAGCGTTAGCGTTAGCGTTAGCGTTAGCGTTAGCGTTAGCGTTAGCGTTAGCGTTAGCGTTAGCGTTAGCGTTAGCGTTAGCGTTAGCGTTAGCGTTAGCGTTAGCGTTAGCGTTAGCGTTAGCGTTAGCGTTAGCGTTAGCGTTAGCGTTAGCGTTAGCGTTAGCGTTAGCGTTAGCGTTAGCGTTAGCGTTAGCGTTAGCGTTAGCGTTAGCGTTAGCGTTAGCGTTAGCGTTAGCGTTAGCGTTAGCGTTAGCGTTAGCGTTAGCGTTAGCGTTAGCGTTAGCGTTAGCGTTAGCGTTAGCGTTAGCGTTAGCGTTAGCGTTAGCGTTAGCGTTAGCGTTAGCGTTAGCGTTAGCGTTAGCGTTAGCGTTAGCGTTAGCGTTAGCGTTAGCGTTAGCGTTAGCGTTAGCGTTAGCGTTAGCGTTAGCGTTAGCGTTAGCGTTAGCGTTAGCGTTAGCGTTAGCGTTAGCGTTAGCGTTAGCGTTAGCGTTAGCGTTAGCGTTAGCGTTAGCGTTAGCGTTAGCGTTAGCGTTAGCGTTAGCGTTAGCGTTAGCGTTAGCGTTAGCGTTAGCGTTAGCGTTAGCGTTAGCGTTAGCGTTAGCGTTAGCGTTAGCGTTAGCGTTAGCGTTAGCGTTAGCGTTAGCGTTAGCGTTAGCGTTAGCGTTAGCGTTAGCGTTAGCGTTAGCGTTAGCGTTAGCGTTAGCGATAGCGTTAGCGTTAGCGTTAGCGTTAGCGTTAGCGTTAGCGTTAGCGTTAGCGTTAGCGTTAGCGTTAGCGTTAGCGTTAGCGTTAGCGTTAGCGTTAGCGTTAGCGTTAGCGTTAGCGTTAGCGTTAGCGTTAGCGTTAGCGTTAGCGTTAGCGTTAGCGTTAGCGTTAGCGTTAGCGTTAGCGTTAGCGTTAGCGTTAGCGTTAGCGTTAGCGTTAGCGTTAGCGTTAGCGTTAGCGTTAGCGTTAGCGTTAGCGTTAGCGTTAGCGTTAGCGTTAGCGTTAGCGTTAGCGTTAGCGTTAGCGTTAGCGTTAGCGTTAGCGTTAGCGTTAGCGTTAGCGTTAGCGTTAGCGTTAGCGTTAGCGTTAGCGTTAGCGTTAGCGTTAGCGTTAGCGTTAGCGTTAGCGTTAGCGTTAGCGTTAGCGTTAGCGTTAGCGTTAGCGTTAGCGTTAGCGTTAGCGTTAGCGTTAGCGTTAGCGTTAGCGTTAGCGTTAGCGTTAGCGTTAGCGTTAGCGTTAGCGTTAGCGTTAGCGTTAGCGTTAGCGTTAGCGTTAGCGTTAGCGTTAGCGTTAGCGTTAGCGTTAGCGTTAGCGTTAGCGTTAGCGTTAGCGTTAGCGTTAGCGTTAGCGTTAGCGTTAGCGTTAGCGTTAGCGTTAGCGTTAGCGTTAGCGTTAGCGTTAGCGTTAGCGTTAGCGTTAGCGTTAGCGTTAGCGTTAGCGTTAGCGTTAGCGTTAGCGTTAGCGTTAGCGTTAGCGTTAGCGTTAGCGTTAGCGTTAGCGTTAGCGTTAGCGTTAGCGTTAGCGTTAGCGTTAGCGTTAGCGTTAGCGTTAGCGTTAGCGTTAGCGTTAGCGTTAGCGTTAGCGTTAGCGTTAGCGTTAGCGTTAGCGTTAGCGTTAGCGTTAGCGTTAGCGTTAGCGTTAGCGTTAGCGTTAGCGTTAGCGTTAGCGTTAGCGTTAGCGTTAGCGTTAGCGTTAGCGTTAGCGTTAGCGTTAGCGTTAGCGTTAGCGTTAGCGTTAGCGTTAGCGTTAGCGTTAGCGTTAGCGTTAGCGTTAGCGTTAGCGTTAGCGTTAGCGTTAGCGTTAGCGTTAGCGTTAGCGTTAGCGTTAGCGTTAGCGTTAGCGTTAGCGTTAGCGTTAGCGTTAGCGTTAGCGTTAGCGTTAGCGTTAGCGTTAGCGTTAGCGTTAGCGTTAGCGTTAGCGTTAGCGTTAGCGTTAGCGTTAGCGTTAGCGTTAGCGTTAGCGTTAGCGTTAGCGTTAGCGTTAGCGTTAGCGTTAGCGTTAGCGTTAGCGTTAGCGTTAGCGTTAGCGTTAGCGTTAGCGTTAGCGTTAGCGTTAGCGTTAGCGTTAGCGTTAGCGTTAGCGTTAGCGTTAGCGTTAGCGTTAGCGTTAGCGTTAGCGTTAGCGTTAGCGTTAGCGTTAGCGTTAGCGTTAGCGTTAGCGTTAGCGTTAGCGTTAGCGTTAGCGTTAGCGTTAGCGTTAGCGTTAGCGTTAGCGTTAGCGTTAGCGTTAGCGTTAGCGTTAGCGTTAGCGTTAGCGTTAGCGTTAGCGTTAGCGTTAGCGTTAGCGTTAGCGTTAGCGTTAGCGTTAGCGTTAGCGTTAGCGTTAGCGTTAGCGTTAGCGTTAGCGTTAGCGTTAGCGTTAGCGTTAGCGTTAGCGTTAGCGTTAGCGTTAGCGTTAGCGTTAGCGTTAGCGTTAGCGTTAGCGTTAGCGTTAGCGTTAGCGTTAGCGTTAGCGTTAGCGTTAGCGTTAGCGTTAGCGTTAGCGTTAGCGTTAGCGTTAGCGTTAGCGTTAGCGTTAGCGTTAGCGTTAGCGTTAGCGTTAGCGTTAGCGTTAGCGTTAGCGTTAGCGTTAGCGTTAGCGTTAGCGTTAGCGTTAGCGTTAGCGTTAGCGTTAGCGTTAGCGTTAGCGTTAGCGTTAGCGTTAGCGTTAGCGTTAGCGTTAGCGTTAGCGTTAGCGTTAGCGTTAGCGTTAGCGTTAGCGTTAGCGTTAGCGTTAGCGTTAGCGTTAGCGTTAGCGTTAGCGTTAGCGTTAGCGTTAGCGTTAGCGTTAGCGTTAGCGTTAGCGTTAGCGTTAGCGTTAGCGTTAGCGTTAGCGTTAGCGTTAGCGTTAGCGTTAGCGTTAGCGTTAGCGTTAGCGTTAGCGTTAGCGTTAGCGTTAGCGTTAGCGTTAGCGTTAGCGTTAGCGTTAGCGTTAGCGTTAGCGTTAGCGTTAGCGTTAGCGTTAGCGTTAGCGTTAGCGTTAGCGTTAGCGTTAGCGTTAGCGTTAGCGTTAGCGTTAGCGTTAGCGTTAGCGTTAGCGTTAGCGTTAGCGTTAGCGTTAGCGTTAGCGTTAGCGTTAGCGTTAGCGTTAGCGTTAGCGTTAGCGTTAGCGTTAGCGTTAGCGTTAGCGTTAGCGTTAGCGTTAGCGTTAGCGTTAGCGTTAGCGTTAGCGTTAGCGTTAGCGTTAGCGTTAGCGTTAGCGTTAGCGTTAGCGTTAGCGTTAGCGTTAGCGTTAGCGTTAGCGTTAGCGTTAGCGTTAGCGTTAGCGTTAGCGTTAGCGTTAGCGTTAGCGTTAGCGTTAGCGTTAGCGTTAGCGTTAGCGTTAGCGTTAGCGTTAGCGTTAGCGTTAGCGTTAGCGTTAGCGTTAGCGTTAGCGTTAGCGTTAGCGTTAGCGTTAGCGTTAGCGTTAGCGTTAGCGTTAGCGTTAGCGTTAGCGTTAGCGTTAGCGTTAGCGTTAGCGTTAGCGTTAGCGTTAGCGTTAGCGTTAGCGTTAGCGTTAGCGTTAGCGTTAGCGTTAGCGTTAGCGTTAGCGTTAGCGTTAGCGTTAGCGTTAGCGTTAGCGTTAGCGTTAGCGTTAGCGTTAGCGTTAGCGTTAGCGTTAGCGTTAGCGTTAGCGTTAGCGTTAGCGTTAGCGTTAGCGTTAGCGTTAGCGTTAGCGTTAGCGTTAGCGTTAGCGTTAGCGTTAGCGTTAGCGTTAGCGTTAGCGTTAGCGTTAGCGTTAGCGTTAGCGTTAGCGTTAGCGTTAGCGTTAGCGTTAGCGTTAGCGTTAGCGTTAGCGTTAGCGTTAGCGTTAGCGTTAGCGTTAGCGTTAGCGTTAGCGTTAGCGTTAGCGTTAGCGTTAGCGTTAGCGTTAGCGTTAGCGTTAGCGTTAGCGTTAGCGTTAGCGTTAGCGTTAGCGTTAGCGTTAGCGTTAGCGTTAGCGTTAGCGTTAGCGTTAGCGTTAGCGTTAGCGTTAGCGTTAGCGTTAGCGTTAGCGTTAGCGTTAGCGTTAGCGTTAGCGTTAGCGTTAGCGTTAGCGTTAGCGTTAGCGTTAGCGTTAGCGTTAGCGTTAGCGTTAGCGTTAGCGTTAGCGTTAGCGTTAGCGTTAGCGTTAGCGTTAGCGTTAGCGTTAGCGTTAGCGTTAGCGTTAGCGTTAGCGTTAGCGTTAGCGTTAGCGTTAGCGTTAGCGTTAGCGTTAGCGTTAGCGTTAGCGTTAGCGTTAGCGTTAGCGTTAGCGTTAGCGTTAGCGTTAGCGTTAGCGTTAGCGTTAGCGTTAGCGTTAGCGTTAGCGTTAGCGTTAGCGTTAGCGTTAGCGTTAGCGTTAGCGTTAGCGTTAGCGTTAGCGTTAGCGTTAGCGTTAGCGTTAGCGTTAGCGTTAGCGTTAGCGTTAGCGTTAGCGTTAGCGTTAGCGTTAGCGTTAGCGTTAGCGTTAGCGTTAGCGTTAGCGTTAGCGTTAGCGTTAGCGTTAGCGTTAGCGTTAGCGTTAGCGTTAGCGTTAGCGTTAGCGTTAGCGTTAGCGTTAGCGTTAGCGTTAGCGTTAGCGTTAGCGTTAGCGTTAGCGTTAGCGTTAGCGTTAGCGTTAGCGTTAGCGTTAGCGTTAGCGTTAGCGTTAGCGTTAGCGTTAGCGTTAGCGTTAGCGTTAGCGTTAGCGTTAGCGTTAGCGTTAGCGTTAGCGTTAGCGTTAGCGTTAGCGTTAGCGTTAGCGTTAGCGTTAGCGTTAGCGTTAGCGTTAGCGTTAGCGTTAGCGTTAGCGTTAGCGTTAGCGTTAGCGTTAGCGTTAGCGTTAGCGTTAGCGTTAGCGTTAGCGTTAGCGTTAGCGTTAGCGTTAGCGTTAGCGTTAGCGTTAGCGTTAGCGTTAGCGTTAGCGTTAGCGTTAGCGTTAGCGTTAGCGTTAGCGTTAGCGTTAGCGTTAGCGTTAGCGTTAGCGTTAGCGTTAGCGTTAGCGTTAGCGTTAGCGTTAGCGTTAGCGTTAGCGTTAGCGTTAGCGTTAGCGTTAGCGTTAGCGTTAGCGTTAGCGTTAGCGTTAGCGTTAGCGTTAGCGTTAGCGTTAGCGTTAGCGTTAGCGTTAGCGTTAGCGTTAGCGTTAGCGTTAGCGTTAGCGTTAGCGTTAGCGTTAGCGTTAGCGTTAGCGTTAGCGTTAGCGTTAGCGTTAGCGTTAGCGTTAGCGTTAGCGTTAGCGTTAGCGTTAGCGTTAGCGTTAGCGTTAGCGTTAGCGTTAGCGTTAGCGTTAGCGTTAGCGTTAGCGTTAGCGTTAGCGTTAGCGTTAGCGTTAGCGTTAGCGTTAGCGTTAGCGTTAGCGTTAGCGTTAGCGTTAGCGTTAGCGTTAGCGTTAGCGTTAGCGTTAGCGTTAGCGTTAGCGTTAGCGTTAGCGTTAGCGTTAGCGTTAGCGTTAGCGTTAGCGTTAGCGTTAGCGTTAGCGTTAGCGTTAGCGTTAGCGTTAGCGTTAGCGTTAGCGTTAGCGTTAGCGTTAGCGTTAGCGTTAGCGTTAGCGTTAGCGTTAGCGTTAGCGTTAGCGTTAGCGTTAGCGTTAGCGTTAGCGTTAGCGTTAGCGTTAGCGTTAGCGTTAGCGTTAGCGTTAGCGTTAGCGTTAGCGTTAGCGTTAGCGTTAGCGTTAGCGTTAGCGTTAGCGTTAGCGTTAGCGTTAGCGTTAGCGTTAGCGTTAGCGTTAGCGTTAGCGTTAGCGTTAGCGTTAGCGTTAGCGTTAGCGTTAGCGTTAGCGTTAGCGTTAGCGTTAGCGTTAGCGTTAGCGTTAGCGTTAGCGTTAGCGTTAGCGTTAGCGTTAGCGTTAGCGTTAGCGTTAGCGTTAGCGTTAGCGTTAGCGTTAGCGTTAGCGTTAGCGTTAGCGTTAGCGTTAGCGTTAGCGTTAGCGTTAGCGTTAGCGTTAGCGTTAGCGTTAGCGTTAGCGTTAGCGTTAGCGTTAGCGTTAGCGTTAGCGTTAGCGTTAGCGTTAGCGTTAGCGTTAGCGTTAGCGTTAGCGTTAGCGTTAGCGTTAGCGTTAGCGTTAGCGTTAGCGTTAGCGTTAGCGTTAGCGTTAGCGTTAGCGTTAGCGTTAGCGTTAGCGTTAGCGTTAGCGTTAGCGTTAGCGTTAGCGTTAGCGTTAGCGTTAGCGTTAGCGTTAGCGTTAGCGTTAGCGTTAGCGTTAGCGTTAGCGTTAGCGTTAGCGTTAGCGTTAGCGTTAGCGTTAGCGTTAGCGTTAGCGTTAGCGTTAGCGTTAGCGTTAGCGTTAGCGTTAGCGTTAGCGTTAGCGTTAGCGTTAGCGTTAGCGTTAGCGTTAGCGTTAGCGTTAGCGTTAGCGTTAGCGTTAGCGTTAGCGTTAGCGTTAGCGTTAGCGTTAGCGTTAGCGTTAGCGTTAGCGTTAGCGTTAGCGTTAGCGTTAGCGTTAGCGTTAGCGTTAGCGTTAGCGTTAGCGTTAGCGTTAGCGTTAGCGTTAGCGTTAGCGTTAGCGTTAGCGTTAGCGTTAGCGTTAGCGTTAGCGTTAGCGTTAGCGTTAGCGTTAGCGTTAGCGTTAGCGTTAGCGTTAGCGTTAGCGTTAGCGTTAGCGTTAGCGTTAGCGTTAGCGTTAGCGTTAGCGTTAGCGTTAGCGTTAGCGTTAGCGTTAGCGTTAGCGTTAGCGTTAGCGTTAGCGTTAGCGTTAGCGTTAGCGTTAGCGTTAGCGTTAGCGTTAGCGTTAGCGTTAGCGTTAGCGTTAGCGTTAGCGTTAGCGTTAGCGTTAGCGTTAGCGTTAGCGTTAGCGTTAGCGTTAGCGTTAGCGTTAGCGTTAGCGTTAGCGTTAGCGTTAGCGTTAGCGTTAGCGTTAGCGTTAGCGTTAGCGTTAGCGTTAGCGTTAGCGTTAGCGTTAGCGTTAGCGTTAGCGTTAGCGTTAGCGTTAGCGTTAGCGTTAGCGTTAGCGTTAGCGTTAGCGTTAGCGTTAGCGTTAGCGTTAGCGTTAGCGTTAGCGTTAGCGTTAGCGTTAGCGTTAGCGTTAGCGTTAGCGTTAGCGTTAGCGTTAGCGTTAGCGTTAGCGTTAGCGTTAGCGTTAGCGTTAGCGTTAGCGTTAGCGTTAGCGTTAGCGTTAGCGTTAGCGTTAGCGTTAGCGTTAGCGTTAGCGTTAGCGTTAGCGTTAGCGTTAGCGTTAGCGTTAGCGTTAGCGTTAGCGTTAGCGTTAGCGTTAGCGTTAGCGTTAGCGTTAGCGTTAGCGTTAGCGTTAGCGTTAGCGTTAGCGTTAGCGTTAGCGTTAGCGTTAGCGTTAGCGTTAGCGTTAGCGTTAGCGTTAGCGTTAGCGTTAGCGTTAGCGTTAGCGTTAGCGTTAGCGTTAGCGTTAGCGTTAGCGTTAGCGTTAGCGTTAGCGTTAGCGTTAGCGTTAGCGTTAGCGTTAGCGTTAGCGTTAGCGTTAGCGTTAGCGTTAGCGTTAGCGTTAGCGTTAGCGTTAGCGTTAGCGTTAGCGTTAGCGTTAGCGTTAGCGTTAGCGTTAGCGTTAGCGTTAGCGTTAGCGTTAGCGTTAGCGTTAGCGTTAGCGTTAGCGTTAGCGTTAGCGTTAGCGTTAGCGTTAGCGTTAGCGTTAGCGTTAGCGTTAGCGTTAGCGTTAGCGTTAGCGTTAGCGTTAGCGTTAGCGTTAGCGTTAGCGTTAGCGTTAGCGTTAGCGTTAGCGTTAGCGTTAGCGTTAGCGTTAGCGTTAGCGTTAGCGTTAGCGTTAGCGTTAGCGTTAGCGTTAGCGTTAGCGTTAGCGTTAGCGTTAGCGTTAGCGTTAGCGTTAGCGTTAGCGTTAGCGTTAGCGTTAGCGTTAGCGTTAGCGTTAGCGTTAGCGTTAGCGTTAGCGTTAGCGTTAGCGTTAGCGTTAGCGTTAGCGTTAGCGTTAGCGTTAGCGTTAGCGTTAGCGTTAGCGTTAGCGTTAGCGTTAGCGTTAGCGTTAGCGTTAGCGTTAGCGTTAGCGTTAGCGTTAGCGTTAGCGTTAGCGTTAGCGTTAGCGTTAGCGTTAGCGTTAGCGTTAGCGTTAGCGTTAGCGTTAGCGTTAGCGTTAGCGTTAGCGTTAGCGTTAGCGTTAGCGTTAGCGTTAGCGTTAGCGTTAGCGTTAGCGTTAGCGTTAGCGTTAGCGTTAGCGTTAGCGTTAGCGTTAGCGTTAGCGTTAGCGTTAGCGTTAGCGTTAGCGTTAGCGCGTTAGCGTTAGCGTTAGCGTTAGCGTTAGCGTTAGCGTTAGCGTTAGCGTTAGCGTTAGCGTTAGCGTTAGCGTTAGCGTTAGCGTTAGCGTTAGCGTTAGCGTTAGCGTTAGCGTTAGCGTTAGCGTTAGCGTTAGCGTTAGCGTTAGCGTTAGCGTTAGCGTTAGCGTTAGCGTTAGCGTTAGCGTTAGCGTTAGCGTTAGCGTTAGCGTTAGCGTTAGCGTTAGCGTTAGCGTTAGCGTTAGCGTTAGCGTTAGCGTTAGCGTTAGCGTTAGCGTTAGCGTTAGCGTTAGCGTTAGCGTTAGCGTTAGCGTTAGCGTTAGCGTTAGCGTTAGCGTTAGCGTTAGCGTTAGCGTTAGCGTTAGCGTTAGCGTTAGCGTTAGCGTTAGCGTTAGCGTTAGCGTTAGCGTTAGCGTTAGCGTTAGCGTTAGCGTTAGCGTTAGCGTTAGCGTTAGCGTTAGCGTTAGCGTTAGCGTTAGCGTTAGCGTTAGCGTTAGCGTTAGCGTTAGCGTTAGCGTTAGCGTTAGCGTTAGCGTTAGCGTTAGCGTTAGCGTTAGCGTTAGCGTTAGCGTTAGCGTTAGCGTTAGCGTTAGCGTTAGCGTTAGCGTTAGCGTTAGCGTTAGCGTTAGCGTTAGCGTTAGCGTTAGCGTTAGCGTTAGCGTTAGCGTTAGCGTTAGCGTTAGCGTTAGCGTTAGCGTTAGCGTTAGCGTTAGCGTTAGCGTTAGCGTTAGCGTTAGCGTTAGCGTTAGCGTTAGCGTTAGCGTTAGCGTTAGCGTTAGCGTTAGCGTTAGCGTTAGCGTTAGCGTTAGCGTTAGCGTTAGCGTTAGCGTTAGCGTTAGCGTTAGCGTTAGCGTTAGCGTTAGCGTTAGCGTTAGCGTTAGCGTTAGCGTTAGCGTTAGCGTTAGCGTTAGCGTTAGCGTTAGCGTTAGCGTTAGCGTTAGCGTTAGCGTTAGCGTTAGCGTTAGCGTTAGCGTTAGCGTTAGCGTTAGCGTTAGCGTTAGCGTTAGCGTTAGCGTTAGCGTTAGCGTTAGCGTTAGCGTTAGCGTTAGCGTTAGCGTTAGCGTTAGCGTTAGCGTTAGCGTTAGCGTTAGCGTTAGCGTTAGCGTTAGCGTTAGCGTTAGCGTTAGCGTTAGCGTTAGCGTTAGCGTTAGCGTTAGCGTTAGCGTTAGCGTTAGCGTTAGCGTTAGCGTTAGCGTTAGCGTTAGCGTTAGCGTTAGCGTTAGCGTTAGCGTTAGCGTTAGCGTTAGCGTTAGCGTTAGCGTTAGCGTTAGCGTTAGCGTTAGCGTTAGCGTTAGCGTTAGCGTTAGCGTTAGCGTTAGCGTTAGCGTTAGCGTTAGCGTTAGCGTTAGCGTTAGCGTTAGCGTTAGCGTTAGCGTTAGCGTTAGCGTTAGCGTTAGCGTTAGCGTTAGCGTTAGCGTTAGCGTTAGCGTTAGCGTTAGCGTTAGCGTTAGCGTTAGCGTTAGCGTTAGCGTTAGCGTTAGCGTTAGCGTTAGCGTTAGCGTTAGCGTTAGCGTTAGCGTTAGCGTTAGCGTTAGCGTTAGCGTTAGCGTTAGCGTTAGCGTTAGCGTTAGCGTTAGCGTTAGCGTTAGCGTTAGCGTTAGCGTTAGCGTTAGCGTTAGCGTTAGCGTTAGCGTTAGCGTTAGCGTTAGCGTTAGCGTTAGCGTTAGCGTTAGCGTTAGCGTTAGCGTTAGCGTTAGCGTTAGCGTTAGCGTTAGCGTTAGCGTTAGCGTTAGCGTTAGCGTTAGCGTTAGCGTTAGCGTTAGCGTTAGCGTTAGCGTTAGCGTTAGCGTTAGCGTTAGCGTTAGCGTTAGCGTTAGCGTTAGCGTTAGCGTTAGCGTTAGCGTTAGCGTTAGCGTTAGCGTTAGCGTTAGCGTTAGCGTTAGCGTTAGCGTTAGCGTTAGCGTTAGCGTTAGCGTTAGCGTTAGTAGCGTTAGCGTTAGCGTTAGCGTTAGCGTTAGCGTTAGCGTTAGCGTTAGCGTTAGCGTTAGCGTTAGCGTTAGCGTTAGCGTTAGCGTTAGCGTTAGCGTTAGCGTTAGCGTTAGCGTTAGCGTTAGCGTTAGCGTTAGCGTTAGCGTTAGCGTTAGCGTTAGCGTTAGCGTTAGCGTTAGCGTTAGCGTTAGCGTTAGCGTTAGCGTTAGCGTTAGCGTTAGCGTTAGCGTTAGCGTTAGCGTTAGCGTTAGCGTTAGCGTTAGCGTTAGCGTTAGCGTTAGCGTTAGCGTTAGCGTTAGCGTTAGCGTTAGCGTTAGCGTTAGCGTTAGCGTTAGCGTTAGCGTTAGCGTTAGCGTTAGCGTTAGCGTTAGCGTTAGCGTTAGCGTTAGCGTTAGCGTTAGCGTTAGCGTTAGCGTTAGCGTTAGCGTTAGCGTTAGCGTTAGCGTTAGCGTTAGCGTTAGCGTTAGCGTTAGCGTTAGCGTTAGCGTTAGCGTTAGCGTTAGCGTTAGCGTTAGCGTTAGCGTTAGCGTTAGCGTTAGCGTTAGCGTTAGCGTTAGCGTTAGCGTTAGCGTTAGCGTTAGCGTTAGCGTTAGCGTTAGCGTTAGCGTTAGCGTTAGCGTTAGCGTTAGCGTTAGCGTTAGCGTTAGCGTTAGCGTTAGCGTTAGCGTTAGCGTTAGCGTTAGCGTTAGCGTTAGCGTTAGCGTTAGCGTTAGCGTTAGCGTTAGCGTTAGCGTTAGCGTTAGCGTTAGCGTTAGCGTTAGCGTTAGCGTTAGCGTTAGCGTTAGCGTTAGCGTTAGCGTTAGCGTTAGCGTTAGCGTTAGCGTTAGCGTTAGCGTTAGCGTTAGCGTTAGCGTTAGCGTTAGCGTTAGCGTTAGCGTTAGCGTTAGCGTTAGCGTTAGCGTTAGCGTTAGCGTTAGCGTTAGCGTTAGCGTTAGCGTTAGCGTTAGCGTTAGCGTTAGCGTTAGCGTTAGCGTTAGCGTTAGCGTTAGCGTTAGCGTTAGCGTTAGCGTTAGCGTTAGCGTTAGCGTTAGCGTTAGCGTTAGCGTTAGCGTTAGCGTTAGCGTTAGCGTTAGCGTTAGCGTTAGCGTTAGCGTTAGCGTTAGCGTTAGCGTTAGCGTTAGCGTTAGCGTTAGCGTTAGCGTTAGCGTTAGCGTTAGCGTTAGCGTTAGCGTTAGCGTTAGCGTTAGCGTTAGCGTTAGCGTTAGCGTTAGCGTTAGCGTTAGCGTTAGCGTTAGCGTTAGCGTTAGCGTTAGCGTTAGCGTTAGCGTTAGCGTTAGCGTTAGCGTTAGCGTTAGCGTTAGCGTTAGCGTTAGCGTTAGCGTTAGCGTTAGCGTTAGCGTTAGCGTTAGCGTTAGCGTTAGCGTTAGCGTTAGCGTTAGCGTTAGCGTTAGCGTTAGCGTTAGCGTTAGCGTTAGCGTTAGCGTTAGCGTTAGCGTTAGCGTTAGCGTTAGCGTTAGCGTTAGCGTTAGCGTTAGCGTTAGCGTTAGCGTTAGCGTTAGCGTTAGCGTTAGCGTTAGCGTTAGCGTTAGCGTTAGCGTTAGCGTTAGCGTTAGCGTTAGCGTTAGCGTTAGCGTTAGCGTTAGCGTTAGCGTTAGCGTTAGCGTTAGCGTTAGCGTTAGCGTTAGCGTTAGCGTTAGCGTTAGCGTTAGCGTTAGCGTTAGCGTTAGCGTTAGCGTTAGCGTTAGCGTTAGCGTTAGCGTTAGCGTTAGCGTTAGCGTTAGCGTTAGCGTTAGCGTTAGCGTTAGCGTTAGCGTTAGCGTTAGCGTTAGCGTTAGCGTTAGCGTTAGCGTTAGCGTTAGCGTTAGCGTTAGCGTTAGCGTTAGCGTTAGCGTTAGCGTTAGCGTTAGCGTTAGCGTTAGCGTTAGCGTTAGCGTTAGCGTTAGCGTTAGCGTTAGCGTTAGCGTTAGCGTTAGCGTTAGCGTTAGCGTTAGCGTTAGCGTTAGCGTTAGCGTTAGCGTTAGCGTTAGCGTTAGCGTTAGCGTTAGCGTTAGCGTTAGCGTTAGCGTTAGCGTTAGCGTTAGCGTTAGCGTTAGCGTTAGCGTTAGCGTTAGCGTTAGCGTTAGCGTTAGCGTTAGCGTTAGCGTTAGCGTTAGCGTTAGCGTTAGCGTTAGCGTTAGCGTTAGCGTTAGCGTTAGCGTTAGCGTTAGCGTTAGCGTTAGCGTTAGCGTTAGCGTTAGCGTTAGCGTTAGCGTTAGCGTTAGCGTTAGCGTTAGCGTTAGCGTTAGCGTTAGCGTTAGCGTTAGCGTTAGCGTTAGCGTTAGCGTTAGCGTTAGCGTTAGCGTTAGCGTTAGCGTTAGCGTTAGCGTTAGCGTTAGCGTTAGCGTTAGCGTTAGCGTTAGCGTTAGCGTTAGCGTTAGCGTTAGCGTTAGCGTTAGCGTTAGCGTTAGCGTTAGCGTTAGCGTTAGCGTTAGCGTTAGCGTTAGCGTTAGCGTTAGCGTTAGCGTTAGCGTTAGCGTTAGCTAGCGTTAGCGTTAGCGTTAGCGTTAGCGTTAGCGTTAGCGTTAGCGTTAGCGTTAGCGTTAGCGTTAGCGTTAGCGTTAGCGTTAGCGTTAGCGTTAGCGTTAGCGTTAGCGTTAGCGTTAGCGTTAGCGTTAGCGTTAGCGTTAGCGTTAGCGTTAGCGTTAGCGTTAGCGTTAGCGTTAGCGTTAGCGTTAGCGTTAGCGTTAGCGTTAGCGTTAGCGTTAGCGTTAGCGTTAGCGTTAGCGTTAGCGTTAGCGTTAGCGTTAGCGTTAGCGTTAGCGTTAGCGTTAGCGTTAGCGTTAGCGTTAGCGTTAGCGTTAGCGTTAGCGTTAGCGTTAGCGTTAGCGTTAGCGTTAGCGTTAGCGTTAGCGTTAGCGTTAGCGTTAGCGTTAGCGTTAGCGTTAGCGTTAGCGTTAGCGTTAGCGTTAGCGTTAGCGTTAGCGTTAGCGTTAGCGTTAGCGTTAGCGTTAGCGTTAGCGTTAGCGTTAGCGTTAGCGTTAGCGTTAGCGTTAGCGTTAGCGTTAGCGTTAGCGTTAGCGTTAGCGTTAGCGTTAGCGTTAGCGTTAGCGTTAGCGTTAGCGTTAGCGTTAGCGTTAGCGTTAGCGTTAGCGTTAGCGTTAGCGTTAGCGTTAGCGTTAGCGTTAGCGTTAGCGTTAGCGTTAGCGTTAGCGTTAGCGTTAGCGTTAGCGTTAGCGTTAGCGTTAGCGTTAGCGTTAGCGTTAGCGTTAGCGTTAGCGTTAGCGTTAGCGTTAGCGTTAGCGTTAGCGTTAGCGTTAGCGTTAGCGTTAGCGTTAGCGTTAGCGTTAGCGTTAGCGTTAGCGTTAGCGTTAGCGTTAGCGTTAGCGTTAGCGTTAGCGTTAGCGTTAGCGTTAGCGTTAGCGTTAGCGTTAGCGTTAGCGTTAGCGTTAGCGTTAGCGTTAGCGTTAGCGTTAGCGTTAGCGTTAGCGTTAGCGTTAGCGTTAGCGTTAGCGTTAGCGTTAGCGTTAGCGTTAGCGTTAGCGTTAGCGTTAGCGTTAGCGTTAGCGTTAGCGTTAGCGTTAGCGTTAGCGTTAGCGTTAGCGTTAGCGTTAGCGTTAGCGTTAGCGTTAGCGTTAGCGTTAGCGTTAGCGTTAGCGTTAGCGTTAGCGTTAGCGTTAGCGTTAGCGTTAGCGTTAGCGTTAGCGTTAGCGTTAGCGTTAGCGTTAGCGTTAGCGTTAGCGTTAGCGTTAGCGTTAGCGTTAGCGTTAGCGTTAGCGTTAGCGTTAGCGTTAGCGTTAGCGTTAGCGTTAGCGTTAGCGTTAGCGTTAGCGTTAGCGTTAGCGTTAGCGTTAGCGTTAGCGTTAGCGTTAGCGTTAGCGTTAGCGTTAGCGTTAGCGTTAGCGTTAGCGTTAGCGTTAGCGTTAGCGTTAGCGTTAGCGTTAGCGTTAGCGTTAGCGTTAGCGTTAGCGTTAGCGTTAGCGTTAGCGTTAGCGTTAGCGTTAGCGTTAGCGTTAGCGTTAGCGTTAGCGTTAGCGTTAGCGTTAGCGTTAGCGTTAGCGTTAGCGTTAGCGTTAGCGTTAGCGTTAGCGTTAGCGTTAGCGTTAGCGTTAGCGTTAGCGTTAGCGTTAGCGTTAGCGTTAGCGTTAGCGTTAGCGTTAGCGTTAGCGTTAGCGTTAGCGTTAGCGTTAGCGTTAGCGTTAGCGTTAGCGTTAGCGTTAGCGTTAGCGTTAGCGTTAGCGTTAGCGTTAGCGTTAGCGTTAGCGTTAGCGTTAGCGTTAGCGTTAGCGTTAGCGTTAGCGTTAGCGTTAGCGTTAGCGTTAGCGTTAGCGTTAGCGTTAGCGTTAGCGTTAGCGTTAGCGTTAGCGTTAGCGTTAGCGTTAGCGTTAGCGTTAGCGTTAGCGTTAGCGTTAGCGTTAGCGTTAGCGTTAGCGTTAGCGTTAGCGTTAGCGTTAGCGTTAGCGTTAGCGTTAGCGTTAGCGTTAGCGTTAGCGTTAGCGTTAGCGTTAGCGTTAGCGTTAGCGTTAGCGTTAGCGTTAGCGTTAGCGTTAGCGTTAGCGTTAGCGTTAGCGTTAGCGTTAGCGTTAGCGTTAGCGTTAGCGTTAGCGTTAGCGTTAGCGTTAGCGTTAGCGTTAGCGTTAGCGTTAGCGTTAGCGTTAGCGTTAGCGTTAGCGTTAGCGTTAGCGTTAGCGTTAGCGTTAGCGTTAGCGTTAGCGTTAGCGTTAGCGTTAGCGTTAGCGTTAGCGTTAGCGTTAGCGTTAGCGTTAGCGTTAGCGTTAGCGTTAGCGTTAGCGTTAGCGTTAGCGTTAGCGTTAGCGTTAGCGTTAGCGTTAGCGTTAGCGTTAGCGTTAGCGTTAGCGTTAGCGTTAGCGTTAGCGTTAGCGTTAGCGTTAGCGTTAGCGTTAGCGTTAGCGTTAGCGTTAGCGTTAGCGTTAGCGTTAGCGTTAGCGTTAGCGTTAGCGTTAGCGTTAGCGTTAGCGTTAGCGTTAGCGTTAGCGTTAGCGTTAGCGTTAGCGTTAGCGTTAGCGTTAGCGTTAGCGTTAGCGTTAGCGTTAGCGTTAGCGTTAGCGTTAGCGTTAGCGTTAGCGTTAGCGTTAGCGTTAGCGTTAGCGTTAGCGTTAGCGTTAGCGTTAGCGTTAGCGTTAGCGTTAGCGTTAGCGTTAGCGTTAGCGTTAGCGTTAGCGTTAGCGTTAGCGTTAGCGTTAGCGTTAGCGTTAGCGTTAGCGTTAGCGTTAGCGTTAGCGTTAGCGTTAGCGTTAGCGTTAGCGTTAGCGTTAGCGTTAGCGTTAGCGTTAGCGTTAGCGTTAGCGTTAGCGTTAGCGTTAGCGTTAGCGTTAGCGTTAGCGTTAGCGTTAGCGTTAGCGTTAGCGTTAGCGTTAGCGTTAGCGTTAGCGTTAGCGTTAGCGTTAGCGTTAGCGTTAGCGTTAGCGTTAGCGTTAGCGTTAGCGTTAGCGTTAGCGTTAGCGTTAGCGTTAGCGTTAGCGTTAGCGTTAGCGTTAGCGTTAGCGTTAGCGTTAGCGTTAGCGTTAGCGTTAGCGTTAGCGTTAGCGTTAGCGTTAGCGTTAGCGTTAGCGTTAGCGTTAGCGTTAGCGTTAGCGTTAGCGTTAGCGTTAGCGTTAGCGTTAGCGTTAGCGTTAGCGTTAGCGTTAGCGTTAGCGTTAGCGTTAGCGTTAGCGTTAGCGTTAGCGTTAGCGTTAGCGTTAGCGTTAGCGTTAGCGTTAGCGTTAGCGTTAGCGTTAGCGTTAGCGTTAGCGTTAGCGTTAGCGTTAGCGTTAGCGTTAGCGTTAGCGTTAGCGTTAGCGTTAGCGTTAGCGTTAGCGTTAGCGTTAGCGTTAGCGTTAGCGTTAGCGTTAGCGTTAGCGTTAGCGTTAGCGTTAGCGTTAGCGTTAGCGTTAGCGTTAGCGTTAGCGTTAGCGTTAGCGTTAGCGTTAGCGTTAGCGTTAGCGTTAGCGTTAGCGTTAGCGTTAGCGTTAGCGTTAGCGTTAGCGTTAGCGTTAGCGTTAGCGTTAGCGTTAGCGTTAGCGTTAGCGTTAGCGTTAGCGTTAGCGTTAGCGTTAGCGTTAGCGTTAGCGTTAGCGTTAGCGTTAGCGTTAGCGTTAGCGTTAGCGTTAGCGTTAGCGTTTGCGTTAGCGTTAGCGTTAGCGTTAGCGTTAGCGTTAGCGTTAGCGTTAGCGTTAGCGTTAGCGTTAGCGTTAGCGTTAGCGTTAGCGTTAGCGTTAGCGTTAGCGTTAGCGTTAGCGTTAGCGTTAGCGTTAGCGTTAGCGTTAGCGTTAGCGTTAGCGTTAGCGTTAGCGTTAGCGTTAGCGTTAGCGTTAGCGTTAGCGTTAGCGTTAGCGTTAGCGTTAGCGTTAGCGTTAGCGTTAGCGTTAGCGTTAGCGTTAGCGTTAGCGTTAGCGTTAGCGTTAGCGTTAGCGTTAGCGTTAGCGTTAGCGTTAGCGTTAGCGTTAGCGTTAGCGTTAGCGTTAGCGTTAGCGTTAGCGTTAGCGTTAGCGTTAGCGTTAGCGTTAGCGTTAGCGTTAGCGTTAGCGTTAGCGTTAGCGTTAGCGTTAGCGTTAGCGTTAGCGTTAGCGTTAGCGTTAGCGTTAGCGTTAGCGTTAGCGTTAGCGTTAGCGTTAGCGTTAGCGTTAGCGTTAGCGTTAGCGTTAGCGTTAGCGTTAGCGTTAGCGTTAGCGTTAGCGTTAGCGTTAGCGTTAGCGTTAGCGTTAGCGTTAGCGTTAGCGTTAGCGTTAGCGTTAGCGTTAGCGTTAGCGTTAGCGTTAGCGTTAGCGTTAGCGTTAGCGTTAGCGTTAGCGTTAGCGTTAGCGTTAGCGTTAGCGTTAGCGTTAGCGTTAGCGTTAGCGTTAGCGTTAGCGTTAGCGTTAGCGTTAGCGTTAGCGTTAGCGTTAGCGTTAGCGTTAGCGTTAGCGTTAGCGTTAGCGTTAGCGTTAGCGTTAGCGTTAGCGTTAGCGTTAGCGTTAGCGTTAGCGTTAGCGTTAGCGTTAGCGTTAGCGTTAGCGTTAGCGTTAGCGTTAGCGTTAGCGTTAGCGTTAGCGTTAGCGTTAGCGTTAGCGTTAGCGTTAGCGTTAGCGTTAGCGTTAGCGTTAGCGTTAGCGTTAGCGTTAGCGTTAGCGTTAGCGTTAGCGTTAGCGTTAGCGTTAGCGTTAGCGTTAGCGTTAGCGTTAGCGTTAGCGTTAGCGTTAGCGTTAGCGTTAGCGTTAGCGTTAGCGTTAGCGTTAGCGTTAGCGTTAGCGTTAGCGTTAGCGTTAGCGTTAGCGTTAGCGTTAGCGTTAGCGTTAGCGTTAGCGTTAGCGTTAGCGTTAGCGTTAGCGTTAGCGTTAGCGTTAGCGTTAGCGTTAGCGTTAGCGTTAGCGTTAGCGTTAGCGTTAGCGTTAGCGTTAGCGTTAGCGTTAGCGTTAGCGTTAGCGTTAGCGTTAGCGTTAGCGTTAGCGTTAGCGTTAGCGTTAGCGTTAGCGTTAGCGTTAGCGTTAGCGTTAGCGTTAGCGTTAGCGTTAGCGTTAGCGTTAGCGTTAGCGTTAGCGTTAGCGTTAGCGTTAGCGTTAGCGTTAGCGTTAGCGTTAGCGTTAGCGTTAGCGTTAGCGTTAGCGTTAGCGTTAGCGTTAGCGTTAGCGTTAGCGTTAGCGTTAGCGTTAGCGTTAGCGTTAGCGTTAGCGTTAGCGTTAGCGTTAGCGTTAGCGTTAGCGTTAGCGTTAGCGTTAGCGTTAGCGTTAGCGTTAGCGTTAGCGTTAGCGTTAGCGTTAGCGTTAGCGTTAGCGTTAGCGTTAGCGTTAGCGTTAGCGTTAGCGTTAGCGTTAGCGTTAGCGTTAGCGTTAGCGTTAGCGTTAGCGTTAGCGTTAGCGTTAGCGTTAGCGTTAGCGTTAGCGTTAGCGTTAGCGTTAGCGTTAGCGTTAGCGTTAGCGTTAGCGTTAGCGTTAGCGTTAGCGTTAGCGTTAGCGTTAGCGTTAGCGTTAGCGTTAGCGTTAGCGTTAGCGTTAGCGTTAGCGTTAGCGTTAGCGTTAGCGTTAGCGTTAGCGTTAGCGTTAGCGTTAGCGTTAGCGTTAGCGTTAGCGTTAGCGTTAGCGTTAGCGTTAGCGTTAGCGTTAGCGTTAGCGTTAGCGTTAGCGTTAGCGTTAGCGTTAGCGTTAGCGTTAGCGTTAGCGTTAGCGTTAGCGTTAGCGTTAGCGTTAGCGTTAGCGTTAGCGTTAGCGTTAGCGTTAGCGTTAGCGTTAGCGTTAGCGTTAGCGTTAGCGTTAGCGTTAGCGTTAGCGTTAGCGTTAGCGTTAGCGTTAGCGTTAGCGTTAGCGTTAGCGTTAGCGTTAGCGTTAGCGTTAGCGTTAGCGTTAGCGTTAGCGTTAGCGTTAGCGTTAGCGTTAGCGTTAGCGTTAGCGTTAGCGTTAGCGTTAGCGTTAGCGTTAGCGTTAGCGTTAGCGTTAGCGTTAGCGTTAGCGTTAGCGTTAGCGTTAGCGTTAGCGTTAGCGTTAGCGTTAGCGTTAGCGTTAGCGTTAGCGTTAGCGTTAGCGTTAGCGTTAGCGTTAGCGTTAGCGTTAGCGTTAGCGTTAGCGTTAGCGTTAGCGTTAGCGTTATCGTTAGCGTTAGCGTTAGCGTTAGCGTTAGCGTTAGCGTTATCGTTAGCGTTAGCGTTAGCGTTAGCGTTAGCGTTAGCGTTAGCGTTAGCGTTAGCGTTAGCGTTAGCGTTAGCGTTAGCGTTAGCGTTAGCGTTAGCGTTAGCGTTAGCGTTAGCGTTAGCGTTAGCGTTAGCGTTAGCGTTAGCGTTAGCGTTAGCGTTAGCGTTAGCGTTAGCGTTAGCGTTAGCGTTAGCGTTAGCGTTAGCGTTAGCGTTAGCGTTAGCGTTAGCGTTAGCGTTAGCGTTAGCGTTAGCGTTAGCGTTAGCGTTAGCGTTAGCGTTAGCGTTAGCGTTAGCGTTAGCGTTAGCGTTAGCGTTAGCGTTAGCGTTAGCGTTAGCGTTAGCGTTAGCGTTAGCGTTAGCGTTAGCGTTAGCATTAGCGTTAGCGTTAGCGTTAGCGTCAGCGTTAGCGTTAGCGTTAGCGTTAGCGTTAGCGTTAGCGTTAGCGTTAGCGTTAGCGTTAGCGTTAGCGTTAGCGTTAGCGTTAGCGTTAGCGTTAGCGTTAGCGTTAGCGTTAGCGTTAGCGTTAGCGTTAGCGTTAGCGTTAGCGTTAGCGTTAGCGTTAGCGTTAGCGTTAGCGTTAGCGTTAGCGTTAGCGTTAGCGTTAGCGTTAGCGTTAGCGTTAGCGTTAGCGTTAGCGTTAGCGTTAGCGTAGCGTTAGCGTTAGCGTTAGCGTTAGCGTTAGCGTTAGCGTTAGCGTTAGCGTTAGCGTTAGCGTTAGCGTTAGCGTTAGCGTTAGCGTTAGCGTTAGCGTTAGCGTTAGCGTTAGCGTTAGCGTTAGCGTTAGCGTTAGCGTTAGCGTTAGCGTTAGCGTTAGCGTTAGCGTTAGCGTTAGCGTTAGCGTTAGCGTTAGCGTTAGCGTTAGCGTTAGCGTTAGCGTTAGCGTTAGCGTTAGCGTTAGCGTTAGCGTTAGCGTTAGCGTTAGCGTTAGCGTTAGCGTTAGCGTTAGCGTTAGCGTTAGCGTTAGCGTTAGCGTTAGCGTTAGCGTTAGCGTTAGCGTTAGCGTTAGCGTTAGCGTTAGCGTTAGCGTTAGCGTTAGCGTTAGCGTTAGCGTTAGCGTTAGCGTTAGCGTTAGCGTTAGCGTTAGCGTTAGCGTTAGCGTTAGCGTTAGCGTTAGCGTTAGCGTTAGCGTTAGCGTTAGCGTTAGCGTTAGCGTTAGCGTTAGCGTTAGCGTTAGCGTTAGCGTTAGCGTTAGCGTTAGCGTTAGCGTTAGCGTTAGCGTTAGCGTTAGCGTTAGCGTTAGCGTTAGCGTTAGCGTTAGCGTTAGCGTTAGCGTTAGCGTTAGCGTTAGCGTTAGCGTTAGCGTTAGCGTATAGCGTTAGCGTTAGCGTTAGCGTTAGCGTTAGCGTTAGCGTTTGCGTTAGCGTTAGCGTTAGCGTTAGCGTTAGCGTTAGCGTTAGCGTTAGCGTTAGCGTTAGCGTTAGCGTTAGCGTTAGCGTTAGCGTTAGCGTTAGCGTTAGCGTTAGCGTTAGCGTTAGCGTTAGCGTTAGCGTTAGCGTTAGCGTTAGCGTTAGCGTTAGCGTTAGCATTAGCGTTAGCGTTAGCGTTAGCGTTAGCGTTAGCGTTAGCGTTAGCGTTAGCGTTAGCGTTAGCGTTAGCGTTAGCGTTAGCGTTAGCGTTAGCGTTAGCGTTAGCGTTAGCGTTAGCGTTAGCGTTAGCGTTAGCGTTAGCGTTAGCGTTAGCGTTAGCGTTAGCGTTAGCGTTAGCATTAGCGTTAGCGTTAGCGTTAGCGTTAGCGTTAGCGTTAGCGTTAGCGTTAGCGTTAGCGTTAGCGTTAGCGTTAGCGTTAGCGTTAGCGTTAGCGTTAGCGTTAGCGTTAGCGTTAGCGTTAGCGTTAGCGTTAGCGTTAGCGTTAGCGTTAGCGTTAGCGTTAGCGTTAGCGTTAGCGTTAGCGTTAGCGTTAGCGTTAGCGTTAGCGTTAGCGTTAGCGTTAGCGTTAGCGTTAGCGTTAGCGTTAGCGTTAGCGTTAGCGTTAGCGTTAGCGTTAGCGTTAGCGTTAGCGTTAGCGTTAGCGTTAGCGTTAGCGTTAGCGTTAGCGTTAGCGTTAGCGTTAGCGTTAGCGTTAGCGTTAGCGTTAGCGTTAGCGTTAGCGTTAGCGTTAGCGTTAGCGTTAGCGTTAGCGTTAGCGTTAGCGTTAGCGTTAGCGTTAGCGTTAGCGTTAGCGTTAGCGTTAGCGTTAGCGTTAGCGTTAGCGTTAGCGTTAGCGTTAGCGTTAGCGTTAGCGTTAGCGTTAGCGTTAGCGTTAGCGTTAGCGTTAGCGTTAGCGTTAGCGTTAGCGTTAGCGTTAGCGTTAGCGTTAGCGTTAGCGTTAGCGTTAGCGTTAGCGTTAGCGTTAGCGTTAGCGTTAGCGTTAGCGTTAGCGTTAGCGTTAGCGTTAGCGTTAGCGTTAGCGTTAGCGTTAGCGTTAGCGTTAGCGTTAGCGTTAGCGTTAGCGTTAGCGTTAGCGTTAGCGTTAGCGTTAGCGTTAGCGTTAGCGTTAGCGTTAGCGTTAGCGTTAGCGTTAGCGTTAGCGTTAGCGTTAGCGTTAGCGTTAGCGTTAGCGTTAGCGTTAGCGTTAGCGTTAGCGTTAGCGTTAGCGTTAGCGTTAGCGTTAGCGTTAGCGTTAGCGTTAGCGTTAGCGTTAGCGTTAGCGTTAGCGTTAGCGTTAGCGTTAGCGTTAGCGTTAGCGTTAGCGTTAGCGTTAGCGTTAGCGTTAGCGTTAGCGTTAGCGTTAGCGTTAGCGTTAGCGTTAGCGTTAGCGTTAGCGTTAGCGTTAGCGTTAGCGTTAGCGTTAGCGTTAGCGTTAGCGTTAGCGTTAGCGTTAGCGTTAGCGTTAGCGTTAGCGTTAGCGTTAGCGTTAGCGTTAGCGTTAGCGTTAGCGTTAGCGTTAGCGTTAGCGTTAGCGTTAGCGTTAGCGTTAGCGTTTAGCGTTAGCGTTAGCGTTAGCGTTAGCGTTAGCGTTAGCGTTAGCGTTAGCGTTAGCGTTAGCGTTAGCGTTAGCGTTAGCGTTAGCGTTAGCGTTAGCGTTAGCGTTAGCGTTAGCGTTAGCGTTAGCGTTAGCGTTAGCGTTAGCGTTAGCGTTAGCGTTAGCGTTAGCGTTAGCGTTAGCGTTAGCGTTAGCGTTAGCGTTAGCGTTAGCGTTGCGTTAGCGTTAGCGTTAGCGTTAGCGTTAGCGTTAGCGTTAGCGTTAGCGTTAGCGTTAGCGTTAGCGTTAGCGTTAGCGTTAGCGTTAGCGTTAGCGTTAGCGTTAGCGTTAGCGTTAGCGTTAGCGTTAGCGTTAGCGTTAGCGTTAGCGTTAGCGTTAGCGTTAGCGTTAGCGTTAGCGTTAGCGTTAGCGTTAGCGTTAGCGTTAGCGTTAGCGTTAGCGTTAGCGTTAGCGTTAGCGTTAGCGTTAGCGTTAGCGTTAGCGTTAGCGTTAGCGTTAGCGTTAGCGTTAGCGTTAGCGTTAGCGTTAGCGTTAGCGTTAGCGTTAGCGTTAGCGTTAGCGTTAGCGTTAGCGTTAGCGTTAGCGTTAGCGTTAGCGTTAGCGTTAGCGTTAGCGTTAGCGTTAGCGTTAGCGTTAGCGTTAGCGTTAGCGTTAGCGTTAGCGTTAGCGTTAGCGTTAGCGTTAGCGTTAGCGTTAGCGTTAGCGTTAGCGTTAGCGTTAGCGTTAGCGTTAGCGTTAGCGTTAGCGTTAGCGTTAGCGTTAGCGTTAGCGTTAGCGTTAGCGTTAGCGTTAGCGTTAGCGTTAGCGTTAGCGTTAGCGTTAGCGTTAGCGTTAGCGTTAGCGTTAGCGTTAGCGTTAGCGTTAGCGTTAGCGTTAGCGTTAGTGTTAGCGTTAGCGTTAGCGTTAGCGTTAGCGTTAGCGTTAGCGTTAGCGTTAGCGTTAGCGTTAGCGTTAGCGTTAGCGTTAGCGTTAGCGTTAGCGTTAGCGTTAGCGTTAGCGTTAGCGTTAGCGTTAGCGTTAGCGTTAGCGTTAGCGTTAGCGTTAGCGTTAGCGTTAGCGTTAGCGTATAGTTAGCGTTAGCGTTAGCGTTAGCGTTAGCGTTAGCGTTTGCGTTAGCGTTTGCGTTAGCGTTAGCGTTAGCGTTAGCGTTAGCGTTAGCGTTAGCAGTTAGCGTTAGCGTTAGCGTTAGCGTTAGCGTTAGCGTTAGCGTTAGCGTTAGCGTTAGCGTTAGCGTTAGCGTTAGCGTTAGCGTTAGCGTTAGCGTTAGCGTTAGCGTTAGCGTTAGCGTTAGCGTTAGCGTTAGCGTTAGCGTTAGCGTTAGCGTTAGCGTTAGCGTTAGCGTTAGCGTTAGCGTTAGCGTTAGCGTTAGCGTTAGCGTTAGCGTTAGCGTTAGCGTTAGCGTTCGCGTAAGCGTTAGCGTTAGCGTTAGCGTTAGCGTTAGCGTTAGCGTTAGCGTTAGCGTTAGCGTTAGCGTTAGCGTTAGCGTTAGCGTTAGCGTTAGCGTTAGCGTTAGCGTTAGCGTTAGCGTTAGCGTTAGCGTTAGCGTTAGCGTTAGCGTTAGCGTTAGCGTTAGCGTTAGCGTTAGCGTTAGCGTTAGCGTTAGCGTTAGCGTTAGCGTTAGCGTTAGCGTTAGCGTTAGCGTTAGCGTTAGCGTTAGCGTTAGCGTTAGCGTTAGCGTTAGCGTTAGCGTTAGCGTTAGCGTTAGCGTTAGCGTTAGCGTTAGCGTTAGCGTTAGCGTTAGCGTTAGCGTTAGCGTTAGCGTTAGCGTTAGCGTTAGCGTTAGCGTTAGCGTTAGCGTTAGCGTTAGCGTTAGCGTTAGCGTTAGCGTTAGCGTTAGCGTTAGCGTTAGCGTTAGCGTTAGCGTTAGCGTTAGCGTTAGCGTTAGCGTTAGCGTTAGCGTTAGCGTTAGCGTTAGCGTTAGCGTTAGCGTTAGCGTTAGCGTTAGCGTTAGCGTTAGCGTTAGCGTTAGCGTTAGCGTTAGCGTTAGCGTTAGCGTTAGCGTTAGCGTTAGCGTTAGCGTTAGCGTTAGCGTTAGCGTTAGCGTTAGCGTTAGCGTTAGCGTTAGCGTTAGCGTTAGCGTTAGCGTTAGCGTTAGCGTTAGCGTTAGCGTTAGCGTTAGCGTTAGCGTTAGCGTTAGCGTTAGCGTTAGCGTTAGCGTTAGCGTTAGCGTTAGCGTTAGCGTTAGCGTTAGCGTTAGCGTTAGCGTTAGCGTTAGCGTTAGCGTTAGCGTTAGCGTTAGCGTTAGCGTTAGCGTTAGCGTTAGCGTTAGCGTTAGCGTTAGCGTTAGCGTTAGCGTTAGCGTTAGCGTTAGCGTTAGCGTTAGCGTTAGCGTTAGCGTTAGCGTTAGCGTTAGCGTTAGCGTTAGCGTTAGCGTTAGCGTTAGCGTTAGCGTTAGCGTTAGCGTTAGCGTTAGCGTTAGCGTTAGCGTTAGCGTTAGCGTTAGCGTTAGCGTTAGCGTTAGCGTTAGCGTTAGCGTTAGCGTTAGCGTTAGCGTTAGCGTTAGCGTTAGCGTTAGCGTTAGCGTTAGCGTTAGCGTTAGCGTTAGCGTTAGCGTTAGCGTTAGCGTTAGCGTTAGCGTTAGCGTTAGCGTTAGCGTTAGCGTAGCGTTAGCGTTAGCGTTAGCGTTAGCGTTAGCGTTAGCGTTAGCGTTAGCGTTAGCGTTAGCGTTAGCGTTAGCGTTAGCGTTAGCGTTAGCGTTAGCGTTAGCGTTAGCGTTAGCGTTAGCGTTAGCGTTAGCGTAAGCGTTAGCGTTAGCGTTAGCGTTAGCGTTAGCGTTAGCGTTAGCGTTAGCGTTAGCGTTAGCGTTAGCGTTAGCGTTAGCGTTAGCGTTAGCGTTAGCGTTAGCGTTAGCGTTAGCGTTAGCGTTAGCGTTAGCGTTAGCGTTAGCGTTAGCGTTAGCGTTAGCGTTAGCGTTAGCGTTAGCGTTAGCGTTAGCGTTAGCGTTAGCGTTAGCGTTAGCGTTAGCGTTAGCGTTAGCGTTAGCGTTAGCGTTAGCGTTAGCGTTAGCGTTAGCGTTAGCGTTAGCGTTAGCGTTAGCGTTAGCGTTAGCGTTAGCGTTAGCGTTAGCGTTAGCGTTAGCGTTAGCGTTAGCGTTAGCGTTAGCGTTAGCGTTAGCGTTAGCGTTAGCGTTAGCGTTAGCGTTAGCGTTAGCGTTAGCGTTAGCGTTAGCGTTAGCGTTAGCGTTAGCGTTAGCGTTAGCGTTAGCGTTAGCGTTAGCGTTAGCGTTAGCGTTAGCGTTAGCGTTAGCGTTAGCGTTAGCGTTAGCGTTAGCGTTAGCGTTAGCGTTAGCGTTAGCGTTAGCGTTAGCGTTAGCGTTAGCGTTAGCGTTAGCGTTAGCGTTAGCGTTAGCGTTAGCGTTAGCGTTAGCGTTAGCGTTAGCGTTAGCGTTAGCGTTAGCGTTAGCGTTAGCGTTAGCGTTAGCGTTAGCGTTAGCGTTAGCGTTAGCGTTAGCGTTAGCGTTAGCGTTAGCGTTAGCGTTAGCGTTAGCGTTAGCGTTAGCGTTAGCGTTAGCGTTAGCGTTAGCGTTAGCGTTAGCGTTAGCGTTAGCGTTAGCGTTAGCTTAGGTTAGCGTTAGCGTTAGCGTTAGCGTTAGCGTTAGCGTTAGCGTTAGCGTTAGCGTTAGCGTTAGCGTTAGCGTTAGCGTTAGCGTTAGCGTTTAGCGTTAGCGTTAGCGTTAGCGTTAGCGTTAGCGTTAGCGTTAGCGTTAGCGTTAGCGTTAGCGTTAGCGTTAGCGTTAGCGTTAGCGTTAGCGTTAGCGTTAGCGTTAGCGTTAGCGTTAGCGTTAGCGTTAGCGTTAGCGTTAGCGTTAGCGTTAGCGTTAGCGTTAGCGTTAGCGTTAGCGTTAGCGTTAGCGTTAGCGTTAGCGTTAGCGTTAGCGTTAGCGTTAGCGTTAGCGTTAGCGTTAGCGTTAGCGTTAGCGTTAGCGTTGGCGTTAGCGTTAGCGTTAGCGTTAGCGTTAGCGTTAGCGTTAGCGTTAGCGTTAGCGTTAGCGTTAGCGTTAGCGTTAGCGTTAGCGTTAGCAGTTAGCGTTAGCGTTAGCGTTAGCGTTAGCGTTAGCGTTAGCGTTAGCGTTAGCGTTAGCGTTAGCGTTAGCGTTAGCGTTAGCGTTAGCGTTAGCGTTAGCGTTAGCGTTAGCGTTAGCGTTAGCGTTAGCGTTAGCGTTAGCGTTAGCGTTAGCGTTAGCGTTAGCGTTAGCGTTAGCGTTAGCGTTAGCGTTAGCGTTAGCGTTAGCGTTAGCGTTAGCGTTAGCGTTAGCGTTAGCGTTAGCGTTAGCGTTAGCGTTAGCGTTAGCGTTAGCGTTAGCGTTAGCGTTAGCGTTAGCGTTAGCGTTAGCGTTAGCGTTAGCGTTAGCGTTAGCGTTAGCGTTAGCGTTAGCGTTAGCGTTAGCGTTAGCGTTAGCGTTAGCGTTAGCGTTAGCGTTAGCGTTAGCGTTAGCGTTAGGCGTTAGCATTAGCGTTAGCGTTAGCGTTAGCGTCAGCGTTAGCGTTAGCGTTAGCGTTAGCGTTAGCGTTAGCGTTAGCGTTAGCGTTAGCGTTAGCGTTAGCGTTAGCGTTAGCGTTAGCGTTAGCGTTAGCGTTAGCGTTAGCGTTAGCGTTAGCGTTAGCGTTAGCGTTAGCGTTAGCGTTAGCGTTAGCGTTAGCGTTAGCGTTAGCGTTAGCGTTAGCGTTAGCGTTAGCGTTAGCGTTAGCGTTAGCGTTAGCGTTAGCGTTAGCGTTAGCGTTAGCGTTAGCGTTAGCGTTAGCGTTAGCGTTAGCGTTAGCGTTAGCGTTAGCGTTAGCGTTAGCGTTAGCGTTAGCGTTAGCGTTAGCGTTAGCGTTAGCGTTAGCGTTAGCGTTAGCGTTAGCGTTAGCGTTAGCGTTAGCGTTAGCGTTAGCGTTAGCGTTAGCGTTAGCGTTAGCGTTAGCGTTAGCGTTAGCGTTAGCGTTAGCGTTAGCGTTAGCGTTAGCGTTAGCGTTAGCGTTAGCGTTAGCGTTAGCGTTAGCGTTAGCGTTAGCGTTAGCGTTAGCGTTAGCGTTAGCGTTAGCGTTAGCGTTAGCGTTAGCGTTAGCGTTAGCGTTAGCGTTAGCGTTAGCGTTAGCGTTAGCGTTAGCGTTAGCGTTAGCGTTAGCGTTAGCGTTAGCGTTAGCGTTAGCGTTAGCGTTAGCGTTAGCGTTAGCGTTAGCGTTAGCGTTAGCGTTAGCGTTAGCGTTAGCGTTAGCGTTAGCGTTAGCGTTAGCGTTAGCGTTAGCGTTAGCGTTAGCGTTAGCGTTAGCGTTAGCGTTAGCGTTAGCGTTAGCGTTAGCGTTAGCGTTAGCGTTAGCGTTAGCGTTAGCGTTAGCGTTAGCGTTAGCGTTAGCGTTAGCGTTAGCGTTAGCGTTAGCGTTAGCGTTAGCGTTAGCGTTAGCGTTAGCGTTAGCGTTAGCGTTAGCGTTAGCGTTAGCGTTAGCGTTAGCGTTAGCGTTAGCGTTAGCGTTAGCGTTAGCGTTAGCGTTAGCGTTAGCGTTAGCGTTAGCGTTAGCGTTAGCGTTAGCATTAGCGTTAGCGTTAGCGTCAGCGTTAGCGTTAGCGTTAGCGTTAGCGTTAGCGTTAGCGTTAGCGTTAGCGTTAGCGTTAGCGTTAGCGTTAGCGTTAGCGTTAGCGTTAGCGTTAGCGTTAGCGTTAGCGTTAGCGTTAGCGTTAGCGTTAGCGTTAGCGTTAGCGTTAGCGTTAGCGTTAGCGTTAGCGTTAGCGTTAGCGTTAGCGTTAGCGTTAGCGTTAGCGTTAGCGTTAGCGTTAGCGTTAGCGTTAGCGTTAGCGTTAGCGTTAGCGTTAGCGTTAGCGTTAGCGTTAGCGTTAGCGTTAGCGTTAGCGTTAGCGTTAGCGTTAGCGTTAGCGTTAGCGTTAGCGTTAGCGTTAGCGTTAGCGTTAGCGTTAGCGTTAGCGTTAGCGTTAGCGTTAGCGTTAGCGTTAGCGTTAGCGTTAGCGTTAGCGTTAGCGTTAGCGTTAGCGTTAGCGTTAGCGTTAGCGTTAGCGTTAGCGTTAGCGTTAGCGTTAGCGTTAGCGTTAGCGTTAGCGTTAGCGTTAGCGTTAGCGTTAGCGTTAGCGTTAGCGTTAGCGTTAGCGTTAGCGTTAGCGTTAGCGTTAGCGTTAGCGTTAGCGTTAGCGTTAGCGTTAGCGTTAGCGTTAGCGTTAGCGTTAGCGTTAGCGTTAGCGTTAGCGTTAGCGTTAGCGTTAGCGTTAGCGTTAGCGTTAGCGTTAGCGTTAGCGTTAGCGTTAGCGTTAGCGTTAGCGTTAGCGTTAGCGTTAGCGTTAGCGTTAGCGTTAGCGTTAGCGTTAGCGTTAGCGTTAGCGTTAGCGTTAGCGTTAGCGTTAGCGTTAGCGTTAGCGTTAGCGTTAGCGTTAGCGTTAGCGTTAGCGTTAGCGTTAGCGTTAGCGTTAGCGTTAGCGTTAGCGTTAGCGTTAGCGTTAGCGTTAGCGTTAGCGTTAGCGTTAGCGTTAGCGTTAGCGTTAGCGTTAGCGTTAGCGTTAGCGTTAGCGTTAGCGTTAGCGTTAGCGTTAGCGTTAGCGTTAGCGTTAGCGTTAGCGTTAGCGTTAGCGTTAGCGATAGCGTTAGCGTTAGCGTTAGCGTTAGCGTTAGCGTTAGCGTTAGCGTTAGCGTTAGCGTTAGCGTTAGCGTTAGCGTTAGCGTTAGCGTTAGCGTTAGCGTTAGCGTTAGCGTTAGCGTTAGCGTTAGCGTTAGCGTTAGCGTTAGCGTTAGCGTTAGCGTTAGCGTTAGCGTTAGCGTTAGCGTTAGCGTTAGCGTTAGCGTTAGCGTTAGCGTTAGCGTTAGCGTTAGCGTTAGCGTTAGCGTTAGCGTTAGCGTTAGCGTTAGCGTTAGCGTTAGCGTTAGCGTTAGCGTTAGCGTTAGCGTTAGCGTTAGCGTTAGCGTTAGCGTTAGCGTTAGCGTTAGCGTTAGCGTTAGCGTTAGCGTTAGCGTTAGCGTTAGCGTTAGCGTTAGCGTTAGCGTTAGCGTTAGCGTTAGCGTTAGCGTTAGCGTTAGCGTTAGCGTTAGCGTTAGCGTTAGCGTTAGCGTTAGCGTTAGCGTTAGCGTTAGCGTTAGCGTTAGCGTTAGCGTTAGCGTTAGCGTTAGCGTTAGCGTTAGCGTTAGCGTTAGCGTTAGCGTTAGCGTTAGCGTTAGCGTTAGCGTTAGCGTTAGCGTTAGCGTTAGCGTTAGCGTTAGCGTTAGCGTTAGCGTTAGCGTTAGCGTTAGCGTTAGCGTTAGCGTTAGCGTTAGCGTTAGCGTTAGCGTTAGCGTTAGCGTTAGCGTTAGCGTTAGCGTTAGCGTTAGCGTTAGCGTTAGCGTTAGCGTTAGCGTTAGCGTTAGCGTTAGCGTTAGCGTTAGCGTTAGCGTTAGCGTTAGCGTTAGCGTTAGCGTTAGCGTTAGCGTTAGCGTTAGCGTTAGCGTTAGCGTTAGCGTTAGCGTTAGCGTTAGCGTTAGCGTTAGCGTTAGCGTTAGCGTTAGCGTTAGCGTTAGCGTTAGCGTTAGCGTTAGCGTTAGCGTTAGCGTTAGCGTTAGCGTTAGCGTTAGCGTTAGCGTTAGCGTTAGCGTTAGCGTTAGCGTTAGCGTTAGCGTTAGCGTTAGCGTTAGCGTTAGCGTTAGCGTTAGCGTTAGCGTTAGCGTTAGCGTTAGCGTTAGCGTTAGCGTTAGCGTTAGCGTTAGCGTTAGCGTTAGCGTTAGCGTTAGCGTTAGCGTTAGCGTTAGCGTTAGCGTTAGCGTTAGCGTTAGCGTTAGCGTTAGCGTTAGCGTTAGCGTTAGCGTTAGCGTTAGCGTTAGCGTTAGCGTTAGCGTTAGCGTTAGCGTTAGCGTTAGCGTTAGCGTTAGCGTTAGCGTTAGCGTTAGCGTTAGCGTTAGCGTTAGCGTTAGCGTTAGCGTTAGCGTTAGCGTTAGCGTTAGCGTTAGCGTTAGCGTTAGCGTTAGCGTTAGCGTTAGCGTTAGCGTTAGCGTTAGCGTTAGCGTTAGCGTTAGCGTTAGCGTTAGCGTTAGCGTTAGCGTTAGCGTTAGCGTTAGCGTTAGCGTTAGCGTTAGCGTTAGCGTTAGCGTTAGCGTTAGCGTTAGCGTTAGCGTTAGCGTTAGCGTTAGCGTTAGCGTTAGCGTTAGCGTTAGCGTTAGCGTTAGCGTTAGCGTTAGCGTTAGCGTTAGCGTTAGCGTTAGCGTTAGCGTTAGCGTTAGCGTTAGCGTTAGCGTTAGCGTTAGCGTTAGCGTTAGCGTTAGCGTTAGCGTTAGCGTTAGCGTTAGCGTTAGCGTTAGCGTTAGCGTTAGCGTTAGCGTTAGCGTTAGCGTTAGCGTTAGCGTTAGCGTTAGCGTTAGCGTTAGCGTTAGCGTTAGCGTTAGCGTTAGCGTTAGCGTTAGCGTTAGCGTTAGCGTTAGCGTTAGCGTTAGCGTTAGCGTTAGCGTTAGCGTTAGCGTTAGCGTTAGCGTTAGCGTTAGCGTTAGCGTTAGCGTTAGCGTTAGCGTTAGCGTTAGCGTTAGCGTTAGCGTTAGCGTTAGCGTTAGCGTTAGCGTTAGCGTTAGCGTTAGCGTTAGCGTTAGCGTTAGCGTTAGCGTTAGCGTTAGCGTTAGCGTTAGCGTTAGCGTTAGCGTTAGCGTTAGCGTTAGCGTTAGCGTTAGCGTTAGCGTTAGCGTTAGCGTTAGCGTTAGCGTTAGCGTTAGCGTTAGCGTTAGCGTTAGCGTTAGCGTTAGCGTTAGCGTTAGCGTTAGCGTTAGCGTTAGCGTTAGCGTTAGCGTTAGCGTTAGCGTTAGCGTTAGCGTTAGCGTTAGCGTTAGCGTTAGCGTTAGCGTTAGCGTTAGCGTTAGCGTTAGCGTTAGCGTTAGCGTTAGCGTTAGCGTTAGCGTTAGCGTTAGCGTTAGCGTTAGCGTTAGCGTTAGCGTTAGCGTTAGCGTTAGCGTTAGCGTTAGCGTTAGCGTTAGCGTTAGCGTTAGCGTTAGCGTTAGCGTTAGCGTTAGCGTTAGCGTTAGCGTTAGCGTTAGCGTTAGCGTTAGCGTTAGCGTTAGCGTTAGCGTTAGCGTTAGCGTTAGCGTTAGCGTTAGCGTTAGCGTTAGCGTTAGCGTTAGCGTTAGCGTTAGCGTTAGCGTTAGCGTTAGCGTTAGCGTTAGCGTTAGCGTTAGCGTTAGCGTTAGCGTTAGCGTTAGCGTTAGCGTTAGCGTTAGCGTTAGCGTTAGCGTTAGCGTTAGCGTTAGCGTTAGCGTTAGCGTTAGCGTTAGCGTTAGCGTTAGCGTTAGCGTTAGCGTTAGCGTTAGCGTTAGCGTTAGCGTTAGCGTTAGCGTTAGCGTTAGCGTTAGCGTTAGCGTTAGCGTTAGCGTTAGCGTTAGCGTTAGCGTTAGCGTTAGCGTTAGCGTTAGCGTTAGCGTTAGCGTTAGCGTTAGCGTTAGCGTTAGCGTTAGCGTTAGCGTTAGCGTTAGCGTTAGCGTTAGCGTTAGCGTTAGCGTTAGCGTTAGCGTTAGCGTTAGCGTTAGCGTTAGCGTTAGCGTTAGCGTTAGCGTTAGCGTTAGCGTTAGCGTTAGCGTTAGCGTTAGCGTTAGCGTTAGCGTTAGCGTTAGCGTTAGCGTTAGCGTTAGCGTTAGCGTTAGCGTTAGCGTTAGCGTTAGCGTTAGCGTTAGCGTTAGCGTTAGCGTTAGCGTTAGCGTTAGCGTTAGCGTTAGCGTTAGCGTTAGCGTTAGCGTTAGCGTTAGCGTTAGCGTTAGCGTTAGCGTTAGCGTTAGCGTTAGCGTTAGCGTTAGCGTTAGCGTTAGCGTTAGCGTTAGCGTTAGCGTTAGCGTTAGCGTTAGCGTTAGCGTTAGCGTTAGCGTTAGCGTTAGCGTTAGCGTTAGCGTTAGCGTTAGCGTTAGCGTTAGCGTTAGCGTTAGCGTTAGCGTTAGCGTTAGCGTTAGCGTTAGCGTTAGCGTTAGCGTTAGCGTTAGCGTTAGCGTTAGCGTTAGCGTTAGCGTTAGCGTTAGCGTTAGCGTTAGCGTTAGCGTTAGCGTTAGCGTTAGCGTTAGCGTTAGCGTTAGCGTTAGCGTTAGCGTTAGCGTTAGCGTTAGCGTTAGCGTTAGCGTTAGCGTTAGCGTTAGCGTTAGCGTTAGCGTTAGCGTTAGCGTTAGCGTTAGCGTTAGCGTTAGCGTTAGCGTTAGCGTTAGCGTTAGCGTTAGCGTTAGCGTTAGCGTTAGCGTTAGCGTTAGCGTTAGCGTTAGCGTTAGCGTTAGCGTTAGCGTTAGCGTTAGCGTTAGCGTTAGCGTTAGCGTTAGCGTTAGCGTTAGCGTTAGCGTTAGCGTTAGCGTTAGCGTTAGCGTTAGCGTTAGCGTTAGCGTTAGCGTTAGCGTTAGCGTTAGCGTTAGCGTTAGCGTTAGCGTTAGCGTTAGCGTTAGCGTTAGCGTTAGCGTTAGCGTTAGCGTTAGCGTTAGCGTTAGCGTTAGCGTTAGCGTTAGCGTTAGCGTTAGCGTTAGCGTTAGCGTTAGCGTTAGCGTTAGCGTTAGCGTTAGCGTTAGCGTTAGCGTTAGCGTTAGCGTTAGCGTTAGCGTTAGCGTTAGCGTTAGCGTTAGCGTTAGCGTTAGCGTTAGCGTTAGCGTTAGCGTTAGCGTTAGCGTTAGCGTTAGCGTTAGCGTTAGCGTTAGCGTTAGCGTTAGCGTTAGCGTTAGCGTTAGCGTTAGCGTTAGCGTTAGCGTTAGCGTTAGCGTTAGCGTTAGCGTTAGCGTTAGCGTTAGCGTTAGCGTTAGCGTTAGCGTTAGCGTTAGCGTTAGCGTTAGCGTTAGCGTTAGCGTTAGCGTTAGCGTTAGCGTTAGCGTTAGCGTTAGCGTTAGCGTTAGCGTTAGCGTTAGCGTTAGCGTTAGCGTTAGCGTTAGCGTTAGCGTTAGCGTTAGCGTTAGCGTTAGCGTTAGCGTTAGCGTTAGCGTTAGCGTTAGCGTTAGCGTTAGCGTTAGCGTTAGCGTTAGCGTTAGCGTTAGCGTTAGCGTTAGCGTTAGCGTTAGCGTTAGCGTTAGCGTTAGCGTTAGCGTTAGCGTTAGCGTTAGCGTTAGCGTTAGCGTTAGCGTTAGCGTTAGCGTTAGCGTTAGCGTTAGCGTTAGCGTTAGCGTTAGCGTTAGCGTTAGCGTTAGCGTTAGCGTTAGCGTTAGCGTTAGCGTTAGCGTTAGCGTTAGCGTTAGCGTTAGCGTTAGCGTTAGCGTTAGCGTTAGCGTTAGCGTTAGCGTTAGCGTTAGCGTTAGCGTTAGCGTTAGCGTTAGCGTTAGCGTTAGCGTTAGCGTTAGCGTTAGCGTTAGCGTTAGCGTTAGCGTTAGCGTTAGCGTTAGCGTTAGCGTTAGCGTTAGCGTTAGCGTTAGCGTTAGCGTTAGCGTTAGCGTTAGCGTTAGCGTTAGCGTTAGCGTTAGCGTTAGCGTTAGCGTTAGCGTTAGCGTTAGCGTTAGCGTTAGCGTTAGCGTTAGCGTTAGCGTTAGCGTTAGCGTTAGCGTTAGCGTTAGCGTTAGCGTTAGCGTTAGCGTTAGCGTTAGCGTTAGCGTTAGCGTTAGCGTTAGCGTTAGCGTTAGCGTTAGCGTTAGCGTTAGCGTTAGCGTTAGCGTTAGCGTTAGCGTTAGCGTTAGCGTTAGCGTTAGCGTTAGCGTTAGCGTTAGCGTTAGCGTTAGCGTTAGCGTTAGCGTTAGCGTTAGCGTTAGCGTTAGCGTTAGCGTTAGCGTTAGCGTTAGCGTTAGCGTTAGCGTTAGCGTTAGCGTTAGCGTTAGCGTTAGCGTTAGCGTTAGCGTTAGCGTTAGCGTTAGCGTTAGCGTTAGCGTTAGCGTTAGCGTTAGCGTTAGCGTTAGCGTTAGCGTTAGCGTTAGCGTTAGCGTTAGCGTTAGCGTTAGCGTTAGCGTTAGCGTTAGCGTTAGCGTTAGCGTTAGCGTTAGCGTTAGCGTTAGCGTTAGCGTTAGCGTTAGCGTTAGCGTTAGCGTTAGCGTTAGCGTTAGCGTTAGCGTTAGCGTTAGCGTTAGCGTTAGCGTTAGCGTTAGCGTTAGCGTTAGCGTTAGCGTTAGCGTTAGCGTTAGCGTTAGCGTTAGCGTTAGCGTTAGCGTTAGCGTTAGCGTTAGCGTTAGCGTTAGCGTTAGCGTTAGCGTTAGCGTTAGCGTTAGCGTTAGCGTTAGCGTTAGCGTTAGCGTTAGCGTTAGCGTTAGCGTTAGCGTTAGCGTTAGCGTTAGCGTTAGCGTTAGCGTTAGCGTTAGCGTTAGCGTTAGCGTTAGCGTTAGCGTTAGCGTTAGCGTTAGCGTTAGCGTTAGCGTTAGCGTTAGCGTTAGCGTTAGCGTTAGCGTTAGCGTTAGCGTTAGCGTTAGCGTTAGCGTTAGCGTTAGCGTTAGCGTTAGCGTTAGCGTTAGCGTTAGCGTTAGCGTTAGCGTTAGCGTTAGCGTTAGCGTTAGCGTTAGCGTTAGCGTTAGCGTTAGCGTTAGCGTTAGCGTTAGCGTTAGCGTTAGCGTTAGCGTTAGCGTTAGCGTTAGCGTTAGCGTTAGCGTTAGCGTTAGCGTTAGCGTTAGCGTTAGCGTTAGCGTTAGCGTTAGCGTTAGCGTTAGCGTTAGCGTTAGCGTTAGCGTTAGCGTTAGCGTTAGCGTTAGCGTTAGCGTTAGCGTTAGCGTTAGCGTTAGCGTTAGCGTTAGCGTTAGCGTTAGCGTTAGCGTTAGCGTTAGCGTTAGCGTTAGCGTTAGCGTTAGCGTTAGCGTTAGCGTTAGCGTTAGCGTTAGCGTTAGCGTTAGCGTTAGCGTTAGCGTTAGCGTTAGCGTTAGCGTTAGCGTTAGCGTTAGCGTTAGCGTTAGCGTTAGCGTTAGCGTTAGCGTTAGCGTTAGCGTTAGCGTTAGCGTTAGCGTTAGCGTTAGCGTTAGCGTTAGCGTTAGCGTTAGCGTTAGCGTTAGCGTTAGCGTTAGCGTTAGCGTTAGCGTTAGCGTTAGCGTTAGCGTTAGCGTTAGCGTTAGCGTTAGCGTTAGCGTTAGCGTTAGCGTTAGCGTTAGCGTTAGCGTTAGCGTTAGCGTTAGCGTTAGCGTTAGCGTTAGCGTTAGCGTTAGCGTTAGCGTTAGCGTTAGCGTTAGCGTTAGCGTTAGCGTTAGCGTTAGCGTTAGCGTTAGCGTTAGCGTTAGCGTTAGCGTTAGCGTTAGCGTTAGCGTTAGCGTTAGCGTTAGCGTTAGCGTTAGCGTTAGCGTTAGCGTTAGCGTTAGCGTTAGCGTTAGCGTTAGCGTTAGCGTTAGCGTTAGCGTTAGCGTTAGCGTTAGCGTTAGCGTTAGCGTTAGCGTTAGCGTTAGCGTTAGCGTTAGCGTTAGCGTTAGCGTTAGCGTTAGCGTTAGCGTTAGCGTTAGCGTTAGCGTTAGCGTTAGCGTTAGCGTTAGCGTTAGCGTTAGCGTTAGCGTTAGCGTTAGCGTTAGCGTTAGCGTTAGCGTTAGCGTTAGCGTTAGCGTTAGCGTTAGCGTTAGCGTTAGCGTTAGCGTTAGCGTTAGCGTTAGCGTTAGCGTTAGCGTTAGCGTTAGCGTTAGCGTTAGCGTTAGCGTTAGCGTTAGCGTTAGCGTTAGCGTTAGCGTTAGCGTTAGCGTTAGCGTTAGCGTTAGCGTTAGCGTTAGCGTTAGCGTTAGCGTTAGCGTTAGCGTTAGCGTTAGCGTTAGCGTTAGCGTTAGCGTTAGCGTTAGCGTTAGCGTTAGCGTTAGCGTTAGCGTTAGCGTTAGCGTTAGCGTTAGCGTTAGCGTTAGCGTTAGCGTTAGCGTTAGCGTTAGCGTTAGCGTTAGCGTTAGCGTTAGCGTTAGCGTTAGCGTTAGCGTTAGCGTTAGCGTTAGCGTTAGCGTTAGCGTTAGCGTTAGCGTTAGCGTTAGCGTTAGCGTTAGCGTTAGCGTTAGCGTTAGCGTTAGCGTTAGCGTTAGCGTTAGCGTTAGCGTTAGCGTTAGCGTTAGCGTTAGCGTTAGCGTTAGCGTTAGCGTTAGCGTTAGCGTTAGCGTTAGCGTTAGCGTTAGCGTTAGCGTTAGCGCGTTAGCGTTAGCGTTAGCGTTAGCGTTAGCGTTAGCGTTAGCGTTAGCGTTAGCGTTAGCGTTAGCGTTAGCGTTAGCGTTAGCGTTAGCGTTAGCGTTAGCGTTAGCGTTAGCGTTAGCGTTAGCGTTAGCGTTAGCGTTAGCGTTAGCGTTAGCGTTAGCGTTAGCGTTAGCGTTAGCGTTAGCGTTAGCGTTAGCGTTAGCGTTAGCGTTAGCGTTAGCGTTAGCGTTAGCGTTAGCGTTAGCGTTAGCGTTAGCGTTAGCGTTAGCGTTAGCGTTAGCGTTAGCGTTAGCGTTAGCGTTAGCGTTAGCGTTAGCGTTAGCGTTAGCGTTAGCGTTAGCGTTAGCGTTAGCGTTAGCGTTAGCGTTAGCGTTAGCGTTAGCGTTAGCGTTAGCGTTAGCGTTAGCGTTAGCGTTAGCGTTAGCGTTAGCGTTAGCGTTAGCGTTAGCGTTAGCGTTAGCGTTAGCGTTAGCGTTAGCGTTAGCGTTAGCGTTAGCGTTAGCGTTAGCGTTAGCGTTAGCGTTAGCGTTAGCGTTAGCGTTAGCGTTAGCGTTAGCGTTAGCGTTAGCGTTAGCGTTAGCGTTAGCGTTAGCGTTAGCGTTAGCGTTAGCGTTAGCGTTAGCGTTAGCGTTAGCGTTAGCGTTAGCGTTAGCGTTAGCGTTAGCGTTAGCGTTAGCGTTAGCGTTAGCGTTAGCGTTAGCGTTAGCGTTAGCGTTAGCGTTAGCGTTAGCGTTAGCGTTAGCGTTAGCGTTAGCGTTAGCGTTAGCGTTAGCGTTAGCGTTAGCGTTAGCGTTAGCGTTAGCGTTAGCGTTAGCGTTAGCGTTAGCGTTAGCGTTAGCGTTAGCGTTAGCGTTAGCGTTAGCGTTAGCGTTAGCGTTAGCGTTAGCGTTAGCGTTAGCGTTAGCGTTAGCGTTAGCGTTAGCGTTAGCGTTAGCGTTAGCGTTAGCGTTAGCGTTAGCGTTAGCGTTAGCGTTAGCGTTAGCGTTAGCGTTAGCGTTAGCGTTAGCGTTAGCGTTAGCGTTAGCGTTAGCGTTAGCGTTAGCGTTAGCGTTAGCGTTAGCGTTAGCGTTAGCGTTAGCGTTAGCGTTAGCGTTAGCGTTAGCGTTAGCGTTAGCGTTAGCGTTAGCGTTAGCGTTAGCGTTAGCGTTAGCGTTAGCGTTAGCGTTAGCGTTAGCGTTAGCGTTAGCGTTAGCGTTAGCGTTAGCGTTAGCGTTAGCGTTAGCGTTAGCGTTAGCGTTAGCGTTAGCGTTAGCGTTAGCGTTAGCGTTAGCGTTAGCGTTAGCGTTAGCGTTAGCGTTAGCGTTAGCGTTAGCGTTAGCGTTAGCGTTAGCGTTAGCGTTAGCGTTAGCGTTAGCGTTAGCGTTAGCGTTAGCGTTAGCGTTAGCGTTAGCGTTAGCGTTAGCGTTAGCGTTAGCGTTAGCGTTAGCGTTAGCGTTAGCGTTAGCGTTAGCGTTAGCGTTAGCGTTAGCGTTAGCGTTAGCGTTAGCGTTAGCGTTAGCGTTAGCGTTAGCGTTAGCGTTAGCGTTAGCGTTAGCGTTAGCGTTAGCGTTAGCGTTAGCGTTAGCGTTAGCGTTAGCGTTAGCGTTAGCGTTAGCGTTAGCGTTAGCGTTAGCGTTAGCGTTAGCGTTAGCGTTAGCGTTAGCGTTAGCGTTAGCGTTAGCGTTAGCGTTAGCGTTAGCGTTAGCGTTAGCGTTAGCGTTAGCGTTAGCGTTAGCGTTAGCGTTAGCGTTAGCGTTAGCGTTAGCGTTAGCGTTAGCGTTAGCGTTAGCGTTAGCGTTAGCGTTAGCGTTAGCGTTAGCGTTAGCGTTAGCGTTAGCGTTAGCGTTAGCGTTAGCGTTAGCGTTAGCGTTAGCGTTAGCGTTAGCGTTAGCGTTAGCGTTAGCGTTAGCGTTAGCGTTAGCGTTAGCGTTAGCGTTAGCGTTAGTAGCGTTAGCGTTAGCGTTAGCGTTAGCGTTAGCGTTAGCGTTAGCGTTAGCGTTAGCGTTAGCGTTAGCGTTAGCGTTAGCGTTAGCGTTAGCGTTAGCGTTAGCGTTAGCGTTAGCGTTAGCGTTAGCGTTAGCGTTAGCGTTAGCGTTAGCGTTAGCGTTAGCGTTAGCGTTAGCGTTAGCGTTAGCGTTAGCGTTAGCGTTAGCGTTAGCGTTAGCGTTAGCGTTAGCGTTAGCGTTAGCGTTAGCGTTAGCGTTAGCGTTAGCGTTAGCGTTAGCGTTAGCGTTAGCGTTAGCGTTAGCGTTAGCGTTAGCGTTAGCGTTAGCGTTAGCGTTAGCGTTAGCGTTAGCGTTAGCGTTAGCGTTAGCGTTAGCGTTAGCGTTAGCGTTAGCGTTAGCGTTAGCGTTAGCGTTAGCGTTAGCGTTAGCGTTAGCGTTAGCGTTAGCGTTAGCGTTAGCGTTAGCGTTAGCGTTAGCGTTAGCGTTAGCGTTAGCGTTAGCGTTAGCGTTAGCGTTAGCGTTAGCGTTAGCGTTAGCGTTAGCGTTAGCGTTAGCGTTAGCGTTAGCGTTAGCGTTAGCGTTAGCGTTAGCGTTAGCGTTAGCGTTAGCGTTAGCGTTAGCGTTAGCGTTAGCGTTAGCGTTAGCGTTAGCGTTAGCGTTAGCGTTAGCGTTAGCGTTAGCGTTAGCGTTAGCGTTAGCGTTAGCGTTAGCGTTAGCGTTAGCGTTAGCGTTAGCGTTAGCGTTAGCGTTAGCGTTAGCGTTAGCGTTAGCGTTAGCGTTAGCGTTAGCGTTAGCGTTAGCGTTAGCGTTAGCGTTAGCGTTAGCGTTAGCGTTAGCGTTAGCGTTAGCGTTAGCGTTAGCGTTAGCGTTAGCGTTAGCGTTAGCGTTAGCGTTAGCGTTAGCGTTAGCGTTAGCGTTAGCGTTAGCGTTAGCGTTAGCGTTAGCGTTAGCGTTAGCGTTAGCGTTAGCGTTAGCGTTAGCGTTAGCGTTAGCGTTAGCGTTAGCGTTAGCGTTAGCGTTAGCGTTAGCGTTAGCGTTAGCGTTAGCGTTAGCGTTAGCGTTAGCGTTAGCGTTAGCGTTAGCGTTAGCGTTAGCGTTAGCGTTAGCGTTAGCGTTAGCGTTAGCGTTAGCGTTAGCGTTAGCGTTAGCGTTAGCGTTAGCGTTAGCGTTAGCGTTAGCGTTAGCGTTAGCGTTAGCGTTAGCGTTAGCGTTAGCGTTAGCGTTAGCGTTAGCGTTAGCGTTAGCGTTAGCGTTAGCGTTAGCGTTAGCGTTAGCGTTAGCGTTAGCGTTAGCGTTAGCGTTAGCGTTAGCGTTAGCGTTAGCGTTAGCGTTAGCGTTAGCGTTAGCGTTAGCGTTAGCGTTAGCGTTAGCGTTAGCGTTAGCGTTAGCGTTAGCGTTAGCGTTAGCGTTAGCGTTAGCGTTAGCGTTAGCGTTAGCGTTAGCGTTAGCGTTAGCGTTAGCGTTAGCGTTAGCGTTAGCGTTAGCGTTAGCGTTAGCGTTAGCGTTAGCGTTAGCGTTAGCGTTAGCGTTAGCGTTAGCGTTAGCGTTAGCGTTAGCGTTAGCGTTAGCGTTAGCGTTAGCGTTAGCGTTAGCGTTAGCGTTAGCGTTAGCGTTAGCGTTAGCGTTAGCGTTAGCGTTAGCGTTAGCGTTAGCGTTAGCGTTAGCGTTAGCGTTAGCGTTAGCGTTAGCGTTAGCGTTAGCGTTAGCGTTAGCGTTAGCGTTAGCGTTAGCGTTAGCGTTAGCGTTAGCGTTAGCGTTAGCGTTAGCGTTAGCGTTAGCGTTAGCGTTAGCGTTAGCGTTAGCGTTAGCGTTAGCGTTAGCGTTAGCGTTAGCGTTAGCGTTAGCGTTAGCGTTAGCGTTAGCGTTAGCGTTAGCGTTAGCGTTAGCGTTAGCGTTAGCGTTAGCGTTAGCGTTAGCGTTAGCGTTAGCGTTAGCGTTAGCGTTAGCGTTAGCGTTAGCGTTAGCGTTAGCGTTAGCGTTAGCGTTAGCGTTAGCGTTAGCGTTAGCGTTAGCGTTAGCGTTAGCGTTAGCGTTAGCGTTAGCGTTAGCGTTAGCGTTAGCGTTAGCGTTAGCGTTAGCGTTAGCGTTAGCGTTAGCGTTAGCGTTAGCGTTAGCGTTAGCGTTAGCGTTAGCGTTAGCGTTAGCGTTAGCGTTAGCGTTAGCGTTAGCGTTAGCGTTAGCGTTAGCGTTAGCGTTAGCGTTAGCGTTAGCGTTAGCGTTAGCGTTAGCGTTAGCGTTAGCGTTAGCGTTAGCGTTAGCGTTAGCGTTAGCGTTAGCGTTAGCGTTAGCGTTAGCGTTAGCGTTAGCGTTAGCGTTAGCGTTAGCGTTAGCGTTAGCGTTAGCGTTAGCGTTAGCGTTAGCGTTAGCGTTAGCGTTAGCGTTAGCGTTAGCGTTAGCGTTAGCGTTAGCGTTAGCGTTAGCGTTAGCGTTAGCGTTAGCGTTAGCGTTAGCGTTAGCGTTAGCGTTAGCGTTAGCGTTAGCGTTAGCGTTAGCGTTAGCGTTAGCGTTAGCGTTAGCGTTAGCGTTAGCGTTAGCGTTAGCGTTAGCGTTAGCGTTAGCGTTAGCGTTAGCGTTAGCGTTAGCGTTAGCGTTAGCGTTAGCGTTAGCGTTAGCGTTAGCGTTAGCGTTAGCGTTAGCGTTAGCGTTAGCGTTAGCGTTAGCGTTAGCGTTAGCGTTAGCGTTAGCGTTAGCGTTAGCGTTAGCGTTAGCGTTAGCGTTAGCGTTAGCGTTAGCGTTAGCGTTAGCGTTAGCGTTAGCGTTAGCGTTAGCGTTAGCGTTAGCGTTAGCGTTAGCGTTAGCGTTAGCGTTAGCGTTAGCGTTAGCGTTAGCGTTAGCGTTAGCGTTAGCGTTAGCGTTAGCGTTAGCGTTAGCGTTAGCGTTAGCGTTAGCGTTAGCGTTAGCGTTAGCGTTAGCGTTAGCGTTAGCGTTAGCGTTAGCGTTAGCGTTAGCGTTAGCGTTAGCGTTAGCGTTAGCGTTAGCGTTAGCGTTAGCGTTAGCGTTAGCGTTAGCGTTAGCGTTAGCGTTAGCGTTAGCGTTAGCGTTAGCGTTAGCGTTAGCGTTAGCGTTAGCGTTAGCGTTAGCGTTAGCGTTAGCGTTAGCGTTAGCGTTAGCGTTAGCGTTAGCGTTAGCGTTAGCGTTAGCGTTAGCGTTAGCGTTAGCGTTAGCGTTAGCGTTAGCGTTAGCGTTAGCGTTAGCGTTAGCGTTAGCGTTAGCGTTAGCGTTAGCGTTAGCGTTAGCGTTAGCGTTAGCGTTAGCGTTAGCGTTAGCGTTAGCGTTAGCGTTAGCGTTAGCGTTAGCGTTAGCGTTAGCGTTAGCGTTAGCGTTAGCGTTAGCGTTAGCGTTAGCGTTAGCGTTAGCGTTAGCGTTAGCGTTAGCGTTAGCGTTAGCGTTAGCGTTAGCGTTAGCGTTAGCGTTAGCGTTAGCGTTAGCGTTAGCGTTAGCGTTAGCGTTAGCGTTAGCGTTAGCGTTAGCGTTAGCGTTAGCGTTAGCGTTAGCGTTAGCGTTAGCGTTAGCGTTAGCGTTAGCGTTAGCGTTAGCGTTAGCGTTAGCGTTAGCGTTAGCGTTAGCGTTAGCGTTAGCGTTAGCGTTAGCGTTAGCGTTAGCGTTAGCGTTAGCGTTAGCGTTAGCGTTAGCGTTAGCGTTAGCGTTAGCGTTAGCGTTAGCGTTAGCGTTAGCGTTAGCGTTAGCGTTAGCGTTAGCGTTAGCGTTAGCGTTAGCGTTAGCGTTAGCGTTAGCGTTAGCGTTAGCGTTAGCGTTAGCGTTAGCGTTAGCGTTAGCGTTAGCGTTAGCGTTAGCGTTAGCGTTAGCGTTAGCGTTAGCGTTAGCGTTAGCGTTAGCGTTAGCGTTAGCGTTAGCGTTAGCGTTAGCGTTAGCGTTAGCGTTAGCGTTAGCGTTAGCGTTAGCGTTAGCGTTAGCGTTAGCGTTAGCGTTAGCGTTAGCGTTAGCGTTAGCGTTAGCGTTAGCGTTAGCGTTAGCGTTAGCGTTAGCGTTAGCGTTAGCGTTAGCGTTAGCGTTAGCGTTAGCGTTAGCGTTAGCGTTAGCGTTAGCGTTAGCGTTAGCGTTAGCGTTAGCGTTAGCGTTAGCGTTAGCGTTAGCGTTAGCGTTAGCGTTAGCGTTAGCGTTAGCGTTAGCGTTAGCGTTAGCGTTAGCGTTAGCGTTAGCGTTAGCGTTAGCGTTAGCGTTAGCGTTAGCGTTAGCGTTAGCGTTAGCGTTAGCGTTAGCGTTAGCGTTAGCGTTAGCGTTAGCGTTAGCGTTAGCGTTAGCGTTAGCGTTAGCGTTAGCGTTAGCGTTAGCGTTAGCGTTAGCGTTAGCGTTAGCGTTAGCGTTAGCGTTAGCGTTAGCGTTAGCGTTAGCGTTAGCGTTAGCGTTAGCGTTAGCGTTAGCGTTAGCGTTAGCGTTAGCGTTAGCGTTAGCGTTAGCGTTAGCGTTAGCGTTAGCGTTAGCGTTAGCGTTAGCGTTAGCGTTAGCGTTAGCGTTAGCGTTAGCGTTAGCGTTAGCGTTAGCGTTAGCGTTAGCGTTAGCGTTAGCGTTAGCGTTAGCGTTAGCGTTAGCGTTAGCGTTAGCGTTAGCGTTAGCGTTAGCGTTAGCGTTAGCGTTAGCGTTAGCGTTAGCGTTAGCGTTAGCGTTAGCGTTAGCGTTAGCGTTAGCGTTAGCGTTAGCGTTAGCGTTAGCGTTAGCGTTAGCGTTAGCGTTAGCGTTAGCGTTAGCGTTAGCGTTAGCGTTAGCGTTAGCGTTAGCGTTAGCGTTAGCGTTAGCGTTAGCGTTAGCGTTAGCGTTAGCGTTAGCGTTAGCGTTAGCGTTAGCGTTAGCGTTAGCGTTAGCGTTAGCGTTAGCGTTAGCGTTAGCGTTAGCGTTAGCGTTAGCGTTAGCGTTAGCGTTAGCGTTAGCGTTAGCGTTAGCGTTAGCGTTAGCGTTAGCGTTAGCGTTAGCGTTAGCGTTAGCGTTAGCGTTAGCGTTAGCGTTAGCGTTAGCGTTAGCGTTAGCGTTAGCGTTAGCGTTAGCGTTAGCGTTAGCGTTAGCGTTAGCGTTAGCGTTAGCGTTAGCGTTAGCGTTAGCGTTAGCGTTAGCGTTAGCGTTAGCGTTAGCGTTAGCGTTAGCGTTAGCGTTAGCGTTAGCGTTAGCGTTAGCGTTAGCGTTAGCGTTAGCGTTAGCGTTAGCGTTAGCGTTAGCGTTAGCGTTAGCGTTAGCGTTAGCGTTAGCGTTAGCGTTAGCGTTAGCGTTAGCGTTAGCGTTAGCGTTAGCGTTAGCGTTAGCGTTAGCGTTAGCGTTAGCGTTAGCGTTAGCGTTAGCGTTAGCGTTAGCGTTAGCGTTAGCGTTAGCGTTAGCGTTAGCGTTAGCGTTAGCGTTAGCGTTAGCGTTAGCGTTAGCGTTAGCGTTAGCGTTAGCGTTAGCGTTAGCGTTAGCGTTAGCGTTAGCGTTAGCGTTAGCGTTAGCGTTAGCGTTAGCGTTAGCGTTAGCGTTAGCGTTAGCGTTAGCGTTAGCGTTAGCGTTAGCGTTAGCGTTAGCGTTAGCGTTAGCGTTAGCGTTAGCGTTAGCGTTAGCGTTAGCGTTAGCGTTAGCGTTAGCGTTAGCGTTAGCGTTAGCGTTAGCGTTAGCGTTAGCGTTAGCGTTAGCGTTAGCGTTAGCGTTAGCGTTAGCGTTAGCGTTAGCGTTAGCGTTAGCGTTAGCGTTAGCGTTAGCGTTAGCGTTAGCGTTAGCGTTAGCGTTAGCGTTAGCGTTAGCGTTAGCGTTAGCGTTAGCGTTAGCGTTAGCGTTAGCGTTAGCGTTAGCGTTAGCGTTAGCGTTAGCGTTAGCGTTAGCGTTAGCGTTAGCGTTAGCGTTAGCGTTAGCGTTAGCGTTAGCGTTAGCGTTAGCGTTAGCGTTAGCGTTAGCGTTAGCGTTAGCGTTAGCGTTAGCGTTAGCGTTAGCGTTAGCGTTAGCGTTAGCGTTAGCGTTAGCGTTAGCGTTAGCGTTAGCGTTAGCGTTAGCGTTAGCGTTAGCGTTAGCGTTAGCGTTAGCGTTAGCGTTAGCGTTAGCGTTAGCGTTAGCGTTAGCGTTAGCGTTAGCGTTAGCGTTAGCGTTAGCGTTAGCGTTAGCGTTAGCGTTAGCGTTAGCGTTAGCGTTAGCGTTAGCGTTAGCGTTAGCGTTAGCGTTAGCGTTAGCGTTAGCGTTAGCGTTAGCGTTAGCGTTAGCGTTAGCGTTAGCGTTAGCGTTAGCGTTAGCGTTAGCGTTAGCGTTAGCGTTAGCGTTAGCGTTAGCGTTAGCGTTAGCGTTAGCGTTAGCGTTAGCGTTAGCGTTAGCGTTAGCGTTAGCGTTAGCGTTAGCGTTAGCGTTAGCGTTAGCGTTAGCGTTAGCGTTAGCGTTAGCGTTAGCGTTAGCGTTAGCGTTAGCGTTAGCGTTAGCGTTAGCGTTAGCGTTAGCGTTAGCGTTAGCGTTAGCGTTAGCGTTAGCGTTAGCGTTAGCGTTAGCGTTAGCGTTAGCGTTAGCGTTAGCGTTAGCGTTAGCGTTAGCGTTAGCGTTAGCGTTAGCGTTAGCGTTAGCGTTAGCGTTAGCGTTAGCGTTAGCGTTAGCGTTAGCGTTAGCGTTAGCGTTAGCGTTAGCGTTAGCGTTAGCGTTAGCGTTAGCGTTAGCGTTAGCGTTAGCGTTAGCGTTAGCGTTAGCGTTAGCGTTAGCGTTAGCGTTAGCGTTAGCGTTAGCGTTAGCGTTAGCGTTAGCGTTAGCGTTAGCGTTAGCGTTAGCGTTAGCGTTAGCGTTAGCGTTAGCGTTAGCGTTAGCGTTAGCGTTAGCGTTAGCGTTAGCGTTAGCGTTAGCGTTAGCGTTAGCGTTAGCGTTAGCGTTAGCGTTAGCGTTAGCGTTAGCGTTAGCGTTAGCGTTAGCGTTAGCGTTAGCGTTAGCGTTAGCGTTAGCGTTAGCGTTAGCGTTAGCGTTAGCGTTAGCGTTAGCGTTAGCGTTAGCGTTAGCGTTAGCGTTAGCGTTAGCGTTAGCGTTAGCGTTAGCGTTAGCGTTAGCGTTAGCGTTAGCGTTAGCGTTAGCGTTAGCGTTAGCGTTAGCGTTAGCGTTAGCGTTAGCGTTAGCGTTAGCGTTAGCGTTAGCGTTAGCGTTAGCGTTAGCGTTAGCGTTAGCGTTAGCGTTAGCGTTAGCGTTAGCGTTAGCGTTAGCGTTAGCGTTAGCGTTAGCGTTAGCGTTAGCGTTAGCGTTAGCGTTAGCGTTAGCGTTAGCGTTAGCGTTAGCGTTAGCGTTAGCGTTAGCGTTAGCGTTAGCGTTAGCGTTAGCGTTAGCGTTAGCGTTAGCGTTAGCGTTAGCGTTAGCGTTAGCGTTAGCGTTAGCGTTAGCGTTAGCGTTAGCGTTAGCGTTAGCGTTAGCGTTAGCGTTAGCGTTAGCGTTAGCGTTAGCGTTAGCGTTAGCGTTAGCGTTAGCGTTAGCGTTAGCGTTAGCGTTAGCGTTAGCGTTAGCGTTAGCGTTAGCGTTAGCGTTAGCGTTAGCGTTAGCGTTAGCGTTAGCGTTAGCGTTAGCGTTAGCGTTAGCGTTAGCGTTAGCGTTAGCGTTAGCGTTAGCGTTAGCGTTAGCGTTAGCGTTAGCGTTAGCGTTAGCGTTAGCGTTAGCGTTAGCGTTAGCGTTAGCGTTAGCGTTAGCGTTAGCGTTAGCGTTAGCGTTAGCGTTAGCGTTAGCGTTAGCGTTAGCGTTAGCGTTAGCGTTAGCGTTAGCGTTAGCGTTAGCGTTAGCGTTAGCGTTAGCGTTAGCGTTAGCGTTAGCGTTAGCGTTAGCGTTAGCGTTAGCGTTAGCGTTAGCGTTAGCGTTAGCGTTAGCGTTAGCGTTAGCGTTAGCGTTAGCGTTAGCGTTAGCGTTAGCGTTAGCGTTAGCGTTAGCGTTAGCGTTAGCGTTAGCGTTAGCGTTAGCGTTAGCGTTAGCGTTAGCGTTAGCGTTAGCGTTAGCGTTAGCGTTAGCGTTAGCGTTAGCGTTAGCGTTAGCGTTAGCGTTAGCGTTAGCGTTAGCGTTAGCGTTAGCGTTAGCGTTAGCGTTAGCGTTAGCGTTAGCGTTAGCGTTAGCGTTAGCGTTAGCGTTAGCGTTAGCGTTAGCGTTAGCGTTAGCGTTAGCGTTAGCGTTAGCGTTAGCGTTAGCGTTAGCGTTAGCGTTAGCGTTAGCGTTAGCGTTAGCGTTAGCGTTAGCGTTAGCGTTAGCGTTAGCGTTAGCGTTAGCGTTAGCGTTAGCGTTAGCGTTAGCGTTAGCGTTAGCGTTAGCGTTAGCGTTAGCGTTAGCGTTAGCGTTAGCGTTAGCGTTAGCGTTAGCGTTAGCGTTAGCGTTAGCGTTAGCGTTAGCGTTAGCGTTAGCGTTAGCGTTAGCGTTAGCGTTAGCGTTAGCGTTAGCGTTAGCGTTAGCGTTAGCGTTAGCGTTAGCGTTAGCGTTAGCGTTAGCGTTAGCGTTAGCGTTAGCGTTAGCGTTAGCGTTAGCGTTAGCGTTAGCGTTAGCGTTAGCGTTAGCGTTAGCGTTAGCGTTAGCGTTAGCGTTAGCGTTAGCGTTAGCGTTAGCGTTAGCGTTAGCGTTAGCGTTAGCGTTAGCGTTAGCGTTAGCGTTAGCGTTAGCGTTAGCGTTAGCGTTAGCGTTAGCGTTAGCGTTAGCGTTAGCGTTAGCGTTAGCGTTAGCGTTAGCGTTAGCGTTAGCGTTAGCGTTAGCGTTAGCGTTAGCGTTAGCGTTAGCGTTAGCGTTAGCGTTAGCGTTAGCGTTAGCGTTAGCGTTAGCGTTAGCGTTAGCGTTAGCGTTAGCGTTAGCGTTAGCGTTAGCGTTAGCGTTAGCGTTAGCGTTAGCGTTAGCGTTAGCGTTAGCGTTAGCGTTAGCGTTAGCGTTAGCGTTAGCGTTAGCGTTAGCGTTAGCGTTAGCGTTAGCGTTAGCGTTAGCGTTAGCGTTAGCGTTAGCGTTAGCGTTAGCGTTAGCGTTAGCGTTAGCGTTAGCGTTAGCGTTAGCGTTAGCGTTAGCGTTAGCGTTAGCGTTAGCGTTAGCGTTAGCGTTAGCGTTAGCGTTAGCGTTAGCGTTAGCGTTAGCGTTAGCGTTAGCGTTAGCGTTAGCGTTAGCGTTAGCGTTAGCGTTAGCGTTAGCGTTAGCGTTAGCGTTAGCGTTAGCGTTAGCGTTAGCGTTAGCGTTAGCGTTAGCGTTAGCGTTAGCGTTAGCGTTAGCGTTAGCGTTAGCGTTAGCGTTAGCGTTAGCGTTAGCGTTAGCGTTAGCGTTAGCGTTAGCGTTAGCGTTAGCGTTAGCGTTAGCGTTAGCGTTAGCGTTAGCGTTAGCGTTAGCGTTAGCGTTAGCGTTAGCGTTAGCGTTAGCGTTAGCGTTAGCGTTAGCGTTAGCGTTAGCGTTAGCGTTAGCGTTAGCGTTAGCGTTAGCGTTAGCGTTAGCGTTAGCGTTAGCGTTAGCGTTAGCGTTAGCGTTAGCGTTAGCGTTAGCGTTAGCGTTAGCGTTAGCGTTAGCGTTAGCGTTAGCGTTAGCGTTAGCGTTAGCGTTAGCGTTAGCGTTAGCGTTAGCGTTAGCGTTAGCGTTAGCGTTAGCGTTAGCGTTAGCGTTAGCGTTAGCGTTAGCGTTAGCGTTAGCGTTAGCGTTAGCGTTAGCGTTAGCGTTAGCGTTAGCGTTAGCGTTAGCGTTAGCGTTAGCGTTAGCGTTAGCGTTAGCGTTAGCGTTAGCGTTAGCGTTAGCGTTAGCGTTAGCGTTAGCGTTAGCGTTAGCGTTAGCGTTAGCGTTAGCGTTAGCGTTAGCGTTAGCGTTAGCGTTAGCGTTAGCGTTAGCGTTAGCGTTAGCGTTAGCGTTAGCGTTAGCGTTAGCGTTAGCGTTAGCGTTAGCGTTAGCGTTAGCGTTAGCGTTAGCGTTAGCGTTAGCGTTAGCGTTAGCGTTAGCGTTAGCGTTAGCGTTAGCGTTAGCGTTAGCGTTAGCGTTAGCGTTAGCGTTAGCGTTAGCGTTAGCGTTAGCGTTAGCGTTAGCGTTAGCGTTAGCGTTAGCGTTAGCGTTAGCGTTAGCGTTAGCGTTAGCGTTAGCGTTAGCGTTAGCGTTAGCGTTAGCGTTAGCGTTAGCGTTAGCGTTAGCGTTAGCGTTAGCGTTAGCGTTAGCGTTAGCGTTAGCGTTAGCGTTAGCGTTAGCGTTAGCGTTAGCGTTAGCGTTAGCGTTAGCGTTAGCGTTAGCGTTAGCGTTAGCGTTAGCGTTAGCGTTAGCGTTAGCGTTAGCGTTAGCGTTAGCGTTAGCGTTAGCGTTAGCGTTAGCGTTAGCGTTAGCGTTAGCGTTAGCGTTAGCGTTAGCGTTAGCGTTAGCGTTAGCGTTAGCGTTAGCGTTAGCGTTAGCGTTAGCGTTAGCGTTAGCGTTAGCGTTAGCGTTAGCGTTAGCGTTAGCGTTAGCGTTAGCGTTAGCGTTAGCGTTAGCGTTAGCGTTAGCGTTAGCGTTAGCGTTAGCGTTAGCGTTAGCGTTAGCGTTAGCGTTAGCGTTAGCGTTAGCGTTAGCGTTAGCGTTAGCGTTAGCGTTAGCGTT
>JAQNBH010000319.1:0-45270 GCA_028752905.1 Cladorhizidae sp. MBARI D1340-BT2
AGAAGCAAAGCAGAAGCAGAGAAGCAAAGCAGAAGCAGAGAAGCAAAGCAGAAGCAGAGAAGCAAAGCAGAAGCAGAGAAGCAAAGCAGAAGCAGAGAAGCAAAGCAGAAGCAGAGAAGCAAAGCAGAAGCAGAGAAGCAAAGCAGAAGCAGAGAAGCAAAGCAGAAGCAGAGCAGAGAAGCAAAGCAGAAGCAGGGAAGCAAAGCAGAAGCAGAGAAACAAAGCAGCAGCAGAGAAGCAAAGCAGAAGCAGAGAAGCAAAGCAGAAGCAGATAAGTAAAGCAGAAGCAGAGAAGCAAAGCAGAAGCAGAGAAGCAAATCATAAACAGAGACGCAAAGCAGAAGCAGAGAAGCAAAGCTGAAGCAGAGAAGCAAAGCAGAAGCAGAGAAGCAAAGCAGAAGCAGAGAAGCAAAGCAGACGCAGAGAAGCAAAGCTGAAGCAGAGAAGCAAAGCAGAGAAGCAGAGAAGCAAAGCTGAAGCAGAGAAGCAAAGCAGAAGCAGAGAAGCAAAGCAGAAGCAGAGAAGCAAAGCAGAAGCAGAGAAGCAAAGCAGAAGCAGAGAAGCAAAGCAGAAGCAGAGAAGCAAAGCAGAAGCAGAGAAGCAAAGCAGAAGCAGAGAAGCAAAGCAGAAGCAGAGAAGCAAAGCAGAAGCAGAGAAGCAAAGCAGAAGCAGAGAAGCAAAGCAGAAGCAGAGAAGCAAAGCAGAAGCAGAGAAGCAAAGCAGAAGCAGAGAAGCAAAGCAGAAGCAGAGAAGCAAAGCTGAAGCAGAGAAGCAAAGCAGAAGCAGAGAAGCAAAGCAGAAGCAGAGAAGCAAAGCAGAAGCAGAGAAGCAAAGCAGAAGCAGAGAAGCAAAGCAGAAGCAGAGAAGCAAAGCAGAAGCAGAGAAGCAAAGCAGAAGCAGAGAAGCAAAGCAGAAGCAGAGAAGCAAAGCAGAAGCAGAGAAGCAAAGCAGAAGCAGAGAAGCAAAGCAGAAGCAGAGAAGCAAAGCAGAAGCAGAGAAGCAAAGCAGAAGCAGAGAAGCAAAGCAGAAGCAGAGAAGCAAAGCAGAAGCAGAGAAGCAAAGCAGAAGCAGAGAAGCAAGCCGAAGCAGGGAAGCAACGCAGAAGCAGAGAAGCAAAGCAGAAGCAGAGAAGCACAGCAGAAGCAGAGAAGCAAAGCAGAAGCAGATAAGCAAAGCAGAAGCAGAGAAGCAAAGCAGAAGCATAGAAGCAAAGGAGAAGCAGAGAAGCAAAGCAGAAGTAGAGAAGCAAAGCAGAAGCAGAGAAGCAAAGCAGAAGCAGAGAAGCAAAGCAGAAGCAGAGAAGCAAAGCAGAAGCAGAGAAGCAAAGCAGAAGCAGGGAAGCAAAGCAGAAGCAGAGAAGCAAAGCAGAAGCACAGAAGCAAAGCAGAAGCAGAAAAGTAAAGCAGAAGCAGAGAAACAAAGCAGAAGCAGAGAAGCAAAGCAGAAGCAGAGAAGCAAAGCAGAAGCAGAGAAGCAAAGCAGAAGCAGAGAAGTAAAGCAGAAGCAGAGAAGCAAAGCAGAAGCACAGAAGCAAAGCAGAAGCAGAGAAGCAAAGCAGAAGCAGAGAAGCAAAGCAGAAGCAGAGAAGCAAAGCAGAAGCAGGAAGCAAAGCACAGAAGCAGAGAAGCAAAGCAGAAGCACAGAAGCAAAGCAGAAGCAGAAAAGTAAAGCAGAAGCAGAGAAACAAAGCAGAAGCAGAGAAGCAAAGCAGAAGCAGAGAAGCAAAGCAGAAGCAGAGAAGCAAAGCAGAAGCCAGAGAAGTAAAGCAGAAGCAGAGAAGCAAAGCAAGAAGCACAGAAGCAAAGCAGAAGCAGAGAGAGCAAAGCAGAAGCAGAGAAGCAAAGCAGAAGCAGAGAAGCAAAGCAGAAGCAGAGAAGCAAAGCCGAAGCAGAGAAGCAAAGCAGAAGCAGAGAAGCAAAGCAGAAGCAGAGAAGCAAAGCAGAAGCAGAGAAGCAAAGCAGAAGCAGAGAAGCAAAGCAGAAGCAGAGAAGCAAAGCAGAAGCAGAGAAGCAAAGCAGAAGCAGAGAAGCAAAGCAGAAGCAGAGAAGCAAAGCAGAAGCAGAGAAGCAAAGCAGAAGCAGAGAAGCAAAGCAGAAGCAGAGAAGCAAAGCAGAAGCAGAGAAGCAAAGCAGAAGCAGAGAAGCAAAGCAGAAGCAGAGAAGCAAAGCAGAAGCAGAAGCAGAGAATCAAAGCAGAAGCAGGGAAGCAAAGCAGAAGCAGAGAAACAAAGCAGCAGCAGAGAAGCAAAGCAGAAGCAGAGAAGCAAAGCAGAAGCAGATAAGTAAAGCAGAAGCAGAGAAGCAAAGCAGAAGCAGAGAAGCAAAGCAGAAGCAGAGAAGCAAAGCAGAAGCAGAGAAGCAAAGCAGAAGCAGAGAAGCAAAGCAGAAGCAGAGAAGCAAAGCAGAAGCAGAGAAGCAAAGCAGACGCAGAGAAGCAAAGCAGAAGCAGACAAGCAAAGCAGAAACAGAGAAGCAAAGCAGAAGCAGAGAAGCAAAGCAGAAGCAGAGAAGCAAAGCAGAAGCATAGAAACAAAGCAGAAGCAGAGAAGCAAAGCAGAAGCAGAGAAGCAAAGCAGAAGCAGAGAAGCAAAGCAGAAGCAGAGAAGCAAAGCAGAAGCAGAGAAGCAAAGCAGAAGCACAGAAGCAAAGCAGAAGCAGAGAAGCAAAGCAGAAGCAGAGAAGCAAAGCAGAAGCAGAGAAGCAAAGCAGAAGCAGAGAAGCAAAGCAGAAGCAGAAGCAGAGAAGCAAAGCAGAAGCAGGGAAGCAAAGCAGAAGCAGAGAAACAAAGCAGCAGCAGAGAAGCAAAGCAGAAGCAGAGAAGCAAAGCAGAAGCAGATAAGTAAAGCAGAAGCAGAGAAGCAAAGCAGAAGCAGAGAAGCAAAGCAGAAGCAGAGAAGCAAAGCAGCAGCAGAGAAGAAAAGCAGAAGCAGAGAAGCAAAGCAGAAGCAGAGAAGCAAAGCAGAAGCAGAGAAGCAATGCAGAAACAGAGAAGCAAAGCAGAAGCAGAGAAGCAAAGCAGAAGCAGAGAAGCAAAGTAGAAGCATAGAAACAAAGCAGAAGCAGAGAAGCAAAGCAGAAGCAGATAAGCAAAGCAGAAGCAGAGAAGCAAAGCAGAAGCAGAGAAGCAAAGCTGAAGCAGAGAAGCAAAGCAGAAGCAGAGAAGCAAAGCAGAAGCAGAGAAGCAAAGCAGAAGCAGAGAAGCAAAGCAGAAGCAGAGAAGTAAAGCAGAAGCAGAGAAGCAAAGCAGAAGCAGAGAAGCAAAGCAGAAGCAGAGAAGTAAAGCAGAAGCAGAGAAGCAAAGCAGAAGCAGAAAAGCAAAGCAGAAGCAGAGAAGCAAAGCAGAAGCAGAGAAGCAAAGCAGAAGCAGAGAAGCAAAGCAGAAGCAGAGAAGCAAAGCAGAAACAGAGAAGCAAAGCAGAAGCAGAGAAGCAAAGCAGAAGCAGAGAAGCAAAGCAGAAGCAGAGAAGCAAAGCAGAAGCAGAGAATCAAAGCAGAAGCAGAGAAGCAAAGCAGAAGCAGAGAAGCAAAGCAGAAGCAGAGAAGCAAAGCAGAAGCAGAGAAGTAAAGCAGAAGCAGAGAAGCAAAGCAGAAGCAGAGAAGCAAAGCAGAAGCAGGAGAAGCAAAGCAGAAGCAGAGAAGCAAAGCGAAGCAGAGAAGCAAAGCAGAAGCAGAGAAGCAAAGCAGAAGCAGAGAAGCAAAGCAGAAGCAGAGAAGCAAAGCAGAAGCAGAGAAGCAAAGAAAAAAGCAGAGAAGCAAAGCAGAAGCAGAGAAGCAAAGCAGAAGCAGAGAAGCAAAGCAGAAGCAGAGAAGCTAAGCAGAAGCAGAGAAGCAAAGCAGAAGCAGAGAAGCAAAGCAGAAGCAGAGAAGCAAAGCAGAAGCAGAGAAGCAAAGCAGAAGCAGGGAAGCAAAGCAGAAGCAGAGAAGCAAAGTGGAAGCAGAGAAGCAAAGCAGAAGCAGAGAAGCAAAGCAGAAGCAGAGAAGCAAAGCAGAAGCAGAGAAGCAAAGCAGAAGCAGAGAAGCAAAGCAGACACAGAGAAGCATAGCAGAAGCAGAGAAGCAAAGCAGAAGCAGAGAAGCAAAGCAGAAGCAGAGAAGCAAAGCAGAAGCAGGGAAGCAAAGCAGAAGCAGAGAAGCAAAGCAGAAGCACAGAAGCAAAGCAGAAGCAGAAAAGCAAAGCAGAAGCAGAGAAACAAAGCAGAAGCAGAGAAGCAAAGCAGAAGCAGCGAAGCAAAGCAGAAGCAGAGAAGCAAAGCAGAAGCAGAGAAGTAAAGCAGAAGCAGAGAAGCAAAGCAGAAGCACAGAAGCAAAGCAGAAGCAGAGAAGTAAAGCAGAAGCAGAGAAGCAAAGCAGAAGCAGAGAAGCAAAGCAGAAGCAGAGAAACAAAGCCGAAGCAGAGAAGCAAAGCAAAAGCAGAGAAGCAAAGTAGAAGCAGAGAAGCAAAGCAGAAGCAGAGAAGCAAAGCAGAAACAGAGAAGCAAAGCAGAAGCAGAGAAGCAAAGCAGAAGCAGAGAAGCAAAGCAGAAGCAGAGAAGCAAAGCAGAAGCAGGGAAGCAAAGCAGAAGCAGAGAAGCAAAGCAGAAGCAGAGCAGCAAAGCAGAAGCAGAGAAGCAAAGCAGAAGCAGAGAAGCAAAGCAGAAGCAGAGAAGCAAAGCAGAAGCAGAGAAGCAAAGCATAAGCAAAAAAGCAAAGCAGAAGCAGAGAATCAAAGCAGATGCAGAGAAGCCAAGCAGAAGCAGAGAATCAAAGCAGAAGCAGAGAAGCAAAGCAGAAGCAGAGAAGCAAAGCAGAAGCAGAGAAGCCAAGCAGAAGCAGAGAAGCAAAGCAGAAGCAGAGAAGCAAAGCAGAAGCAGAGAAGCAAAGCAGAAGCAGGGAAGCAAAGCAGAAGCAGAGAAGCAAAGCAGAAACAGAGAAGCAAAGCATAAGCAGAAAAGCAAAGCAGAAGCAGAGAAACAAAGCAGAAGCAGAGAAGCAAAGCAGAAGCAGAGAAGCAAAGCAGAAGCAGGAGAAGCAAAGCAGAAGCAGAGAAGTAAAGCAGAAGCAGAGAAGCAAAGCTGAAGCACAGAAGCAAAGCAGAAGCAGAGGAGCAAAGCAGAAGCAGAGAAGCAAAGCAGAAGCAGAGAAGCAAAGCAGAAGCAGAGAAGCAAAGCAGAAGCAGAGAAGCAAAGCAGAAGCAGAGAAGCAAAGCAGAAGCAGAGAAGCAAAGCAGGCAGAAGCAGAGAAGCAAAGCAGAAGCAGAGAAGCAAAGCAGAAGCAGAGAAGCAAAGCAGAAGCAGAGAAGCAAAGCAGAAGCAGAGAAGCAAAGCAGAAGCAGAGAAGCAAAGCAGAAGCAGAGAAGCAAAGCAGAAGCAGAGAAGCAAAGCAGAAGCAGAGAAGCAAAGCAGAAGCAGAGAAGCAAAGCAGAAGCAGAGAAGCAAAGCAGAAGCAGAAGCAGAGAAGCAAAGCAGAAGCAGGGAAGCAAAGCAGAAGCAGAGAAACAAAGCAGCAGCAGAGAAGCAAAGCAGAAGCAGGAGAAGCAAAGCAGAAGCAGATAAGTAAAGCAGAAGCAGAGAAGCAAAGCAGAAGCAGAGAAGCAAATCATAAACAGAGACGCAAAGCAGAAGCAGAGAAGCAAAGCTGAAGCAGAGAAGCAAAGCAGAAGCAGAGAAGCAAAGCAGAAGCAGAGAAGCAAAGCAGACGCAGAGAAGCAAAGCTGAAGCAGAGAAGCAAAGCAGAAGCAGAGAAGCAAAGCTGAAGCAGAGAAGCAAAGCAGAAGCAGAGAAGCAAAGCAGAAGCAGAGAAGCAAAGCAGAAGCAGAGAAGCAAAGCAGAAGCAGAGAAGCAAAGCAGAAGCAGAGAAGCAAAGCAGAAGCAGAGAAGCAAAGCAGAAGCAGAGAAGCAAAGCAGAAGCAGAGAAGCAAAGCAGACGCAGAGAAGCATAGCAGAAGCAGAGAAGCAAAGCAGAAGCAGAGAAGCAAAGCAGAAGCAGAGAAGCAAAGCAGAAGCAGAGAAGCAAAGCAGAAGCAGAGAAGCAAAGCTGAAGCAGAGAAGCAAAGCAGAAGCAGAGAAGCAAAGCAGAAGCAGAGAAGCAAAGCAGAAGCAGAGAAGCAAAGCAGAAGCAGAGAAGCAAAGCAGAAGCAGAGAAGCAAAGCAGAAGCAGAGAAGCAAAGCAGAAGCAGAGAAGCAAAGCAGAAGCAGGGAAGCAAAGCAGAAGCAGAAGCAGAGAAGCAAAGCAGAAGCAGGGAAGCAAAGCAGAAGCAGAGAAACAAAGCAGCAGCAGAGAAGCAAAGCAGAAGCAGAGAAGCAAAGCAGAAGCAGATAAGTAAAGCAGAAGCAGAGAAGCAAAGCAGAAGCAGAGAAGCAAAGCAGAAGCAGAGAAGCAAAGCAGAAGCAGAGAAGCAAAGCAGAAGCAGATTAGTAAAGCAGAAGCAGAGAAGCAAAGCAGAAGCAGAGAAGCAAAGCAGAAGCAGAGAAGCAAAGCAGAAGCATAGAAACAAAGCAGAAGCAGCGAAGCAAAGCAGAAGCAGAGAAGCAAAGCAGAAGCAGAGAAGCAAAGCAGACGCAGAGAAGCATAGCAGAAGCAGAGAAGCAAAGCAGAAGCAGAGAAGCAAAGCAGAAGCAGAGAAGCAAAGCAGAAGCAGAGAAGCAAAGCTGAAGCAGAGAAGCAAAGCAGAAGCAGAGAAGCAAAGCAGAAGCAGAGAAGCAAAGCAGAAGCAGAGAAGCAAAGCAGAAGCAGAGAAGCAAAGCAGAAGCAGAGAAGCAAAGCAGAAGCAGAGAAGCAAAGCAGAAGCAGAGAAGCAAAGCAGAAGCAGAGAAGCAAAGCAGAAGCAGAGAAGCAAAGCAGAAGCAGAGAAGCAAAGCAGAAGCAGAGAAGCAAAGCAGAAGCAGAGAAGCAAAGCAGAAGCAGAGAAGCAAAGCAGAAGCAGAGAAGCAAAGCAGAAGCAGAGAAGCAAAGCAGAAGCAGAGAAGCAAAGCAGAAGCAGAGAAGCAAAGCAGAAGCAGAGAAGCAAAGCAGAAGCAGAGAAGCAAAGCAGAAGCAGAGAAGCAAAGCAGAAGCAGAGAAGCAAAGCAAAAGCAGAGAAGCAAAGCAGAAGCAGAGAAGCAAAGCAGAAGCAGAGAAGCAAAGCAGAAGCAGAGAAGCAAAGCAGAAGCAGAGAAGCAAAGCAGAAGCAGAGAAGCAAAGCAGAAGCAGAGAAGCAAAGCAGAAGCAGAGAAGCAAAGCCGAAGCAGGGGAAGCAACGCAGAAGCAGAGAAGCAAAGTAGAAGCAGAGAAGCAAAGCAGAAGCAGAGAAGCAAAGCCGAAGCAGAGAAGCAAAGCAGGAGCAGAGAAGCAAAGCAGGAGCAGAGAAGCAAAGCAGAAGCAGAGAAGTAAAGCAGAAGCAGATAAGCAAAGCAGAAGCAGAGAAGCAAAGCAGAAGCAGAGAAGCACAGCAGAAGCAGAGAAGCAAAGCAGAAGCAGATAAGCAAAGCAGAAGCAGAGAAGCAAAGCAGAAGCATAGAAGCAAAGGAGAAGCAGAGAAGCAAAGCAGAAGTAGAAAAGCAAAGCAGAAGCAGAGAAGCAAAGCAGAAGCAGAGAAGCAAAGCAGAAGCAGAGAAGCAAAGCACAAGCAGAGAAGCAAAGCCGAAGCAGAGAAGCAAAGCAGAAGCAGAGAAGCAAAGCAGAAGCAGAGAAGCAAAGCAGAAGCAGAGAAACAAAGCAGAAGCAGATAAGCAAAGCAGAAGCAGAGAAGCAAAGCAGAAGCAGAGAAGCAAAGCAGAAGCAGAGAAGCAAAGCAGAAGCAGAGAAGCAAAGCAGAAGCAGAGAAGCAAAGCAGAAGCAGAGAAGCAAAGCAGAAGCAGAGAAGCAAAGCAGAAGCAGAGAAGCAAAGCAGAAGCAGAGAAGCAAAGCAGAAGCAGAAGCAGAGAATCAAAGCAGAAGCAGGGAAGCAAAGCAGAAGCAGAGAAACAAAGCAGCAGCAGAGAAGCAAAGCAGAAGCAGAGAAGCAAAGCAGAAGCAGATAAGTAAAGCAGAAGCAGAGAAGCAAAGCAGAAGCAGAGAAGCAAAGCAGAAGCAGAGAAGCAAAGCAGAAGCAGAGAAGCAAAGCAGAAGCAGAGAAGCAAAGCAGAAGCAGAGAAGCAAAGCAGAAGCAGAGAAGCAAAGCAGACGCAGAGAAGCAAAGCAGAAGCAGACAAGCAAAGCAGAAACAGAGAAGCAAAGCAGAAGCAGAGAAGCAAAGCAGAAGCAGAGAAGCAAAGCAGAAGCATAGAAACAAAGCAGAAGCAGAGAAGGAAAGCAGAAGCAGAGAAGCAAAGCAGAAGCAGAGAAGCAAAGCAGAAGCAGAGAAGCAAAGCAGAAGCAGAGAAGCAAAGCAGAAGCAGAGAAGCAAAGCAGAAGCAGAGAAGCAAAGCAGAAGCAGAGAAGCAAAGCAGAAGCAGAGAAGCAAAGCAGAAGCAGAGAAGCAAAGCAGAAGCAGAGAGAAGCAAAGCAGAAGCAGAGAAGCAAAGCAGAAGCAGAGAAGCAAAGCAGAAGCAGAGAAGCAAAGCAGAAGCAGAGAAGCAAAGCAGAAGCAGACAAGCAATGCAGAAACAGAGAAGCAAAGCAGAAGCAGAGAAGCAAAGCAGAAGCAGAGAAGCAAAGCAGAAGCATAGAAACAAAGCAGAAGCAGAGAAGCAAAGCAGAAGCAGAGAAGCAAAGCACAAGCAGAGAAGCAAAAGCAGACGCAGAGAAGCATAGCAGAAGCAGAGAAGCAAAGCAGAAGCAGAGAAGCAAAGCAGAAGCAGAGAAGCAAAGCAGAAGCAGAGAAGCAAAGCAGAAGCAGAGAAGCAAAGCAGAAGCAGAGAAGCAAAGCAGAAGCAGAGAAGCAGAGCAGAAGCAGAGAAGCAAAGCAGAAGCAGAGAAGCAAAGCTGAAGCAGAGAAGCAAAGCAGAAGCAGAGAAGCAAAGCAGAAGCAGAGAAGCAAAGCAGAAGCAGAGAAGCAAAGCAGAAGCAGAGAAGTAAAGCAGAAGCAGAGAAGCAAAGCAGAAGCAGAGAAGCAAAGCAGAAGCAGAGAAGTAAAGCAGAAGCAGAGAAGCAAAGCAGAAGCAGAAAAGCAAAGCAGAAGCAGAGAAGCAAAGCAGAAGCAGAGAAGCAAAGCAGAAGCAGAGAAGCAAAGCAGAAGCAGAGAAGCAAAGCAGAAACAGAGAAGCAAAGCAGAAGCAGAGAAGCAAAGCAGAAGCAGAGAAGCAAAGCAGAAGCAGAGAAGCAAAGCAGAAGCAGAGAAGCAAAGCAGAAGCAGATAAGCAAAGCAGAAGCACAGAAGAAAAGCAAAAGCAGAAAAGCAAAGCAGAAGCAGAGAAACAAAGCAGAAGCAGAGAAGCAAAGCAGAAGCAGAGAAGCAAAGCAGAAGCAGAGAAGCAAAGCAGAAGCAGAGAAGTAAAGCAGAAGCAGAGAAGCAAAGCAGAAGCACAGAAGCAAAGCAGAAGCAGAAGAAGCAAAGCAGAAGCAGAGAAGCAAAGCAGAAGCAGAGAAGCAAAGCAGAAGCAGAGAAGCAAAGCCGAAGCAGAGAAGCAAAGCAGAAGCAGAGAAGCAAAGCAGAAGCAGAGAAGCAAAGCAGAAGCAGAGAAGCAAAGCAGAAGCAGAGAAGCAAAGCAGAAGCAGAGAAGCAAAGCAGAAGCAGAGAAGCAAAGCAGAAGCAGAGAAGCAAAGCAGAAGTAGAGAAGCCAAAGCAGAAGCAGAGAAGCAAAGCAGAAGCAGAGAAGCAAAGCAGAAGCAGAGAAGCAAAGCAGAAGCAGAGAAGCAAAGCAGAAGCAGAGAAGCAAAGCAGAAGCAGAAGCAGAGAATCAAAGCAGAAGCAGGGAAGCAAAGCAGAAGCAGAGAGAAACAAAGCAGCAGCAGAGAAGCAAAGCAGAAGCAGAGAAGCAAAGCAGAAGCAGATAAGTAAAGCAGAAGCAGAGAAGCAAAGCAGAAGCAGAGAAGCAAAGCAGAAGCAGAGAAGCAAAGCAGAAGCAGAGAAGCAAAGCAGAAGCAGAGAAGCAAAGCAGAAGCAGAGAAGCAAAGCAGAAGCAGAGAAGCAAAGCAGACGCAGAGAAGCAAAGCAGAAGCAGACAAGCAAAGCAGAAACAGAGAAGCAAAGCAGAAGCAGAGAAGCAAAGCAGAAGCAGAGAAGCAAAGCAGAAGCATAGAAACAAAGCAGAAGCAGAGAAGCAAAGCAGAAGCAGAGAAGCAAAGCAGAAGCAGAGAAGCAAAGCAGAAGCAGAGAAGCAAAGCAGAAGCAGAGAAGCAAAGCAGAAGCAGAGAAGCAAAGCAGAAGCAGAGAAGCAAAGCAGAAGCAGAGAAGCAAAGCAGAAGCAGAAGCAGAGAAGCAAAGCAGAAGCAGGGAAGCAAAGCAGAAGCAGAGAAACAAAGCAGCAGCAGAGAAGCAAAGCAGAAGCAGAGAAGCAAAGCAGAAGCAGATAAGTAAAGCAGAAGCAGAGAAGCAAAGCAGAAGCAGAGAAGCAAAGCAGAAGCAGAGAAGCAAAGCAGAAGCAGAGAAGCAAAGCAGAAGCAGAGAAGCAAAGCAGAAGCAGAGAAGCAAAGCAGAAGCAGAGAAGCAAAGAAGAAGCAGAGAAGCAAAGCAGAAGCAGAGAAGCAAAGCAGAAGCAGAGAAGCAAAGCAGACGCAGAGAAGCAAATCAGAAGCAGAGAAGCAAAGCAGAAGCAGAGAAGCAAAGCAGAAGCAGAGAAGCAAAGCAGAAGCAGAGAAGCAAAGCAGAAGCAGAGAAGCAAAGCAGAAGCAGAGAAGCAAAGCAGAAGCAGAGAAGCAAAGCAGAAGCAGAGAAGCAAAGCAGAAGTAGAAGCAGAGAAGCAAAGCAGAAGCAGGGAAGCAAAGCAGAAGCAGAGAAACAAAGCAGCAGCAGAGAAGCAAAGCAGAAGCAGAGAAGCAAAGCAGAAGCAGATAAGTAAAGCAGAAGCAGAGAAGCAAAGCAGAAGCAGAGAAGCAAAGCAGAAGCAGAGAAGCAAAGCAGAAGCAGAGAAGCAAAGCAGAAGCAGAGAAGCAAAGCAGAAGCAGACAAGCAAAGCAGAAACAGAGAAGCAAAGCAGAAGCAGAGAAGCAAAACAGAAGCAGAGAAGCAAAGCAGAAGATAGCAACAAAGCAGAAGCAGAGAAGCAAAGCAGAAGCAGAGAAGCAAAGCAGAAGGCAGAGAAGCAAAGCAGAGAAGCAAAGCAGAAGCAGAGAAGCAAAGCAGAAGCAGAGAAGCAAAGCAGAAGCAGAGAAGCAAAGCAGAAGCAGAGAAGCAAAGCAGAAGCAGAGAAGCAAAGCAGAAGCAGAGAAGCAAAGCAGAAGCAGAGAAGCAAAGCAGAAGCAGAGAAGTAAAGCAGAAGCAGAGAAGCAAAGCAGAAGCAGAGAAGCAAAGCAGAAGCAGAGAAGCAAAGCAGAAGCAGAGAAGCAAAGCAGAAGCAGAGAAGCAAAGCAGAAGCAGAGAAGCAAAGCAGAAGCAGAGAAGCAAAGCTGAAGCAGAGAAGCAAAGCAGAAGCAGAGAAGCAAAGAAAAAGCAGAGAAGCAAAGCAGAAGCAGAGAAGCAAAGCAGAAGCAGAGAAGCAAATCAGAAGCAGAGAAGCAAAGCAGAAGCAGAGAAGCAAAGCAGAAGCAGAGAAGCAAAGCAGAAGCAGCGAAGCAAAGCAGAAGCAGAGAAGCAAAGCAGAAGCAGGGAAGCAAAGCAGAAGCAGAGCAGCAAAGTGGAAGCAGAGAAGCAAAGCAGAAGCAGAGAAGCAAAGCAGAAGCAGAGAAGCAAAGCCGAAGCAGAGAAGCAAAGCAGGAGCAGAGAAGCAAAGCAGAAGCAGAGAAGTAAAGCAGAAGCAGATAAGCAAAGCAGAAGCAGAGAAGCAAAGCAGCAGCAGAGAAGCACAGCAGAAGCAGAGAAGCAAAGCAGAAGCAAATAAGCAAAGCAGAAGCAGAGAAGCAAAGCAGAAGCAGAGAAGCAAAGCAAAAGCAGAGAAGCAATGCAGAAGTAGAGAAGCAAAGCAGAAGCAGAGAAGCAAAGCAGAAGCAGAGAAGCAAAGCAGAAGCAGAGAAGCAAAGCAGAAGCAGAGAAGCAAAGCAGAAGCAGAGAAGCAAAGCAGAAGCAGAGAAGCAAAGCAGAAGCAGAGAAGCAAAGCAGAAGCAGAGAAGCAAAGCAGAAGCAGAGAAGAAAAGCAGAAGCAGGGAAGCAAAGCAGAAGCAGAGAAGCAAAGCAGAAGCAGAGAAGCAAAGCAGAAGTAGAGAAGCAAAGCAGAAGCAGAGCAACAAAGCAGAAGCAGAGAAGCAAAGCAGAAGCAGAGAAACAAAGCAGAAGCAGAGAAGTAAAGCAGAAGCAGAACAGCAAAGCAGAAGCACAGAAGCAAAGCAGAAGCAGAGAAGCAAAGCAGAAGCAGAGAAGCAAAGCAGAAGCAGAGAAGCAAAGCAGAAGCAGATAAGCAAAGCAGAAGCAGAGAAGCAAAGCAGAAGCAGAGAAGCAAAGCAGAAGCAGAGAAGCACAGCAGAAGCAGAGAGGCAAAGCAGAAGCAGAGAAGCAAAGCAGAAGCAGAGAAGCAAAGCAGAAGCAGAGAAGCAAAGCAGAAGCAGAGAAGCAAAGCAGAAGCAGAGAAGCAAAGCAGAAGCAGAGAAGCAAAGCAGAAGCAGAGAAGCAAAGCAGAAGCAGAGAAGCAAAGCAGAAGCAGAGAAGTAAAGCAGAAGCAGAGAAGCAAAGCAGAAGCAGAGAAGCAAAGCAGAAGCAGAGAAGCAAAGCAGAAGCAGAGAAGCAAAGCAGAAGCAGAGAAGCAAAGCAGAAGCAGAGAAGCAAAGCAGAAGCAGAGAAGCAAAGCAGAAGCAGAGAAGCAAAGCAGAAGCAGAGAAGCAAAGCAGAAGTAGAGAAGCAAAACAGAAGCAGAGAAGCAAAGCAGAAGCAGAGAAGCAAAGCAGAAGCAGAGAAGCAAAGCAGAAGCAGAGAAGCATAGCAGAAGCAGAGAAGCAAAGCAGAAGCAGCGAAGCAAAGCAGAAGCAGAGAAGCAAAGCAGAAGCAGAGAAGCAAAGCAGAAGCAGAGAAGCATAGCAGAAGCAGAGAAGCAAAGCAGAAGCAGAGAAGCAAAGCAGAAGCAGAGAAGCAAAGCAGAAGCAGAGAAGCAAAGCAGAAGCAGAGAAGCAAAGCAGAAGCAGAGAAGCAAAGCAGAAGCAGAGAAGCAAAGCAGAAGCAGAGAAGCAAAGCAGAAGCAGAGAAGCAAAGCAGAAGCAGAGAAGCAAAGCAGAAGCAGAGAAGCAAAGCTGAAGCAGAGAAGCAAAGCAGAAGCAGAGAAGCAAAGCAGAAGCAGAGAAGCAAAGCAGAAGCAGAGAAGCAAAGCAGAAGCAGAGAAGTAAAGCAGAAGCAGAGAAGCAAAGCAGAAGCAGAGAAGCAAAGCAGAAGTAGAGAAGTAAAGCAGAAGCAGAGAAGCAAAGCAGAAGCAGAAAAGCAAAGCAGAAGCAGAGAAGCAAAGCAGAAGCAGAGAAGCAAAGCAGAAGCAGAGAAGCAAAGCAGAAGCAGAGAAGCAAAGCAGAAACAGAGAAGCAAAGCAGAAGCAGAGAAGCAAAGCAGAATCAGAGAAGCAAAGCAGAAGCAGAGAAGCAAAGCAGAAGCAGAGAAGCAAAGCAGAAGCAGAGAAGCAAAGCAGAAGCAGAGAAGCAAAGCAGAAGCAGAGAAGCAAAGCAGAAGCAGAGAAGCAAAGCAGAAGCAGAGAAGCAAAGCAGAAGCAGAGAAGCAAAGTAGAAGCAGAGAAGCAAAGCAGAAGCAGAGAAGCAAAGCAGAAGCAGAGAAGCAAAGCAGAAGCAGAGAAGCAAAGCAGAAGCAGAGAAGCAAAGCAGAATCAGAGAAGCAAAGCAGAAGCAGAGAAGCAAAGCAGAAGCAGAGAAGCAAAGCAAAAGCAGAGAAGCAAAGCAGAAGCAGAGAAGCAAAGCAGAAGCAGAGAAGCAAAGCAGAAGCAGAGAAGCAAAGCAGAAGCAGAGAAGCAAAGCAGAAGTAGAGAAGCAAAGCAGAAGCAGAGAAGCAAAGCAGAAGCAGAGAAGCAAAGCAGAAGCAGGGAAGCAAAGCAGAAGCAGAGAAGCAAAGTGGAAGCAGAGAAGCAAAGCAGAAGCAGAGAAGCAAAGCAGAAGCAGAGAAGCAAAGCAGAAGCAGAGAAGCAAAGCAGGAGCAGAGAAGCAAAGCAGAAGCAGAGAAGTAAAGCAGAAGCAGAGAAGCAAAGCAGAAGCAGAGAAGCAAAGAAGAAGCAGAGAAGCAAAGCAGAAGCAGAGAAGCAAAGCAGAAGCAGAAGCAGAGAAGCAAAGCAGAAGCAGGGAAGCCAAGCAGAAGCAGAGAAACAAAGCAGCAGCAGAGAAGCAAAGCAGAAGCAGAGAAGCAAAGCAGAAGCAGATAAGTAAAGCAGAAGCAGAGAAGCAAAGCAGAAGCAGAGAAGCAAAGCAGAAGCAGAGAAGCAAAGCAGAAGCAGAGAAGCAAAGCAGAAGCAGAGAAGCAAAGCAGAAGCAGAGAAGCAAAGCAGAAGCAGAGAAGCAAAGCAGAAGCAGAGAAGCAAAGCTGAAGCAGAGAAGCAAAGCAGAAGCAGAGAAGCAAAGCAGAAGCAGAGAAGCAAAGCAGAAGCAGAGAAGCAAAGCAACAGCAGAGAAGCAAAGCAGAAGCAGAGCAACAAAGCAGAAGCAGAGAAGCAAAGCAGAAGCAGAGAAGCAAAGCAGAAGCAGAGAAGCAAAGCAGAAGCAGAGAAGCAAAGCAGAAGCAGAGAAGCAAAGCAGAAGCAGAGAAGCAAAGCAGAAGCAGAGCAACAAAGCAGAAGCAGAGAAGCAAAGCAGAAGCAGAGAAGCAAAGCAGAAGCAGAGAAGCAAAGCAGAAGCAGAGAAGCAAAGCAGAAGCAGAGAAGCAAAGCAGACGCAGAGAAGCAAAGCAGAAGCAGACAAGCAAAGCAGAAACAGAGAAGCAAAGCAGAAGCAGAGAAGCAAAGCAGAAGCAGAGAAGCAAAGCAGAAGCATAGAAACAAAGCAGAAGCAGAGAAGCAAAGCAGAAGCAGAGAAGCAAAGCAGAAGCAGAGAAGCAAAGCAGAAGCAGAGAAGCAAAGCAGAAGCAGAGAAGCAAAGCAGAAGCAGAGAAGCAAAGAAGAAGCAGAGAAGCAAAGCAGAAGCAGAGAAGCAAAGCAGAAGCAGAAGCAGAGAAGCAAAGCAGAAGCAGGGAAGCCAAGCAGAAGCAGAGAAACAAAGCAGCAGCAGAGAAGCAAAGCAGAAGCAGAGAAGCAAAGCAGAAGCAGATAAGTAAAGCAGAAGCAGAGAAGCAAAGCAGAAGCAGAGAAGCAAAGCAGAAGCAGAGAAGCAAAGCAGAAGCAGAGAAGCAAAGCAGAAGCAGAGAAGCAAAGCAGAAGCAGAGAAGCAAAGCAGAAGCAGAGAAGCAAAGCAGAAGCAGAGAAGCAAAGCTGAAGCAGAGAAGCAAAGCAGAAGCAGAGAAGCAAAGCAGAAGCAGAGAAGGAAAGCAGAAGCAGAGAAGCAAAGCAACAGCAGAGAAGCAAAGCAGAAGCAGAAAAGCAAAGCTGAAGCAGAGAAGCAAAGCAGAAGCAGAGAAGCAAAGCAGAAGCAGAGAAGCAAAGCAGAAGCAGAGAAGCAAAGCAGAAGCAGAGAAGCAAAGCAGAAGCAGAGAAGCAAAGCTGAAGCAGAGAAGCAAAGCAGAAGCAGAGAAGCAAAGCAGAAGCAGAGAAGCAAAGCAGACGCAGAGAAGCAAAGCAGAAGCAGACAAGCAAAGCAGAAACAGAGAAGCAAAGCAGAAGCAGAGAAGCAAAGCAGAAGCAGAGAAGCAAAGCAGAAGCATAGAAACAAAGCAGAAGCAGAGAAGCAAAGCAGAAGCAGAGAAGCAAAGCAGAAGCAGAGAAGCAAAGCAGACGCAGAGAAGCATAGCAGAAGCAGAGAAGCAAAGCAGAAGCAGAGAAGCAAAGTAGAAGCAGAGAAGCAAAGCAGAAGCAGAGAAGCAAAGCTGAAGCAGAGAAGCAAAGCAGAAGCAGAGAAGCAAAGCAGAAGCAGAGAAGCAAAGCAGAAGCAGAGAAGCAAAGCAGAAGCAGAGAAGTAAAGCAGAAGCAGAGAAGCAAAGCAGAAGCAGAGAAGCAAAGCAGAAGCAGAGAAGTAAAGCAGAAGCAGAGAAGCAAAGCAGAAGCAGAAAAGCAAAGCAGAAGCAGAGAAGCAAAGCAGAAGCAGAGAAGCAAAGCAGAAGCAGAGAAGCAAAGCAGAAGCAGAGAAGCAAAGCAGAAACAGAGAAGCAAAGCAGAAGCAGAGAAGCAAAGCAGAAGCAGAGAAGCAAAGCAGAAGCAGAGAAGCAAAGCAGAAGCAGAGAAGCAAAGCAGAAGCAGAGAAGTAAAGCAGAAGCAGAGAAGCAAAGCAGAAGCAGAGAAGCAAAGCAGATGCAGATAAGTAAAGCAGAAGCAGAGAAGCAATGCAGAAGCAGAGAAGCAAAGCAGAAGCAGAGAAGCAAAGCAGAAGCAGAGAAGCAAAGCAGAAGCAGAGAAGCAAAGCAGAAGCAGAGAAGCAAAGCAGAAGCAGAGAAGCAAAGCAGACGCAGAGAAGCAAAGCAGAAGCAGAGAAGCAAAGCAGAAGCAGAGAAGCAAAGCAGAAGGAGAGAAGCAAAGCAGAAGCAGAGAAGCAAAGCAGAAGCAGAGAAGCAAAGCAGAAGCAGGGAAGCAAAGCAGAAGCAGAGAAACAAAGCAGCAGCAGAGAAGCAAAGCAGAAGCAGAGAAGCAAAGCAGAAGCAGATAAGTAAAGCAGAAGCAGAGAAGCAAAGCAGAAGCAGAGAATTAAAGCAGAAGCAGAGAAGCAAAGCAGAAGCACAGAAGCAAAGCAGAAGCAGAGAAGCAAAGCAGAAGCAGAGAAGCAAAGCAGAAGCAGAGAGAAGCAAAGCAGACGCAGAGAAGCAAAGCAGAAGCAGACAAGCAAAGCAGAAACAGAGAAGCAAAGCAGAAGCAGAGAAGCAAAGCAGAAGCAGAGAAGCAAAGCAGAAGCATAGAAACAAAGCAGAAGCAGAGAAGCAAAGCAGGAGCAGAGAAGCAAAGCAGAAGCAGAGAAGCAAAGCAGAAGCAGGGAAGCAAAGCAGAAGCAGAGAAGCAAAGCAGAAGCAGAGAAGCAAAGCAGAAGCAGAGAAGCAAAGCAGAAGCAGAGAAGCAAAGCTGAAGCAGAGAAGCAAAGCAGAAGCAGAGAAGCAAAGTAGAAGCAGAGAAGCAAAGCAGAAGCAGAGAAGCAAAGCAGAAGCAGAGAAGCAAAGCAGAAGCAGAGAAGCAAAGCAGAAGCAGAGAAACAAAGCAGAAGCAGAGAAGCAAAGCAGAAGCAGAAGCAGAGAAGCAAAGCAGAAGCAGGGAAGCAAAGCAGAAGCAGAGAAACAAAGCAGCAGCAGAGAAGCAAAGCAGAAGCAGAGAAGCAAAGCAGAAGCAGATAAGTAAAGCAGAAGCAGCGAAGCAAAGCAGAAGCAGAGAAGCACAGCAGAATCAGAGAGGCAAAGCAGAAGCAGAGAAGCAAAGCAGAAGCAGAGAAGCAAAGCAGAAGTAGAGAAGCAAAGTAGAAGCAGAGAAGCAAAGCAGAAGCAGAGAAGCAAAGCAGAAGCAGAGAAGCAAAGCAGAAGCAGAGAAGCAAAGCAGAAGCAGAGAAGCAAAAAAGAAGCAGAGAAGCAAAGCAGAAGCACAGAAGCAAAGCAGAAGCAGAGAAGCAAAGCAGAAGCAGAGAAGTAAAGCAGAAGCAGAGAAGCAAAGCAGAAGCAGAGAAACAAAGCAGAAGCAGAGAAGCAAAGCAGAAGCAGAGAAGCAAAGCAGAAGCAGAGAAGCAAAGCAGAAGCAGAGAAGCAAAGCAGAAGCGGAGAAGCAAAGCAGAAGCAGAGAAGCAAAGCAGAAGCAGAGAAGCAAAGCAGAAGCAGAGAAGCAAAGCAGAAGCAGAGAAGCAAAGCAGAAGCAGAAGCAGAGAAGCAAAGCAGAAGCAGGGAAGCAAAGCAGAAGCAGAGAAACAAAGCAGCAGCAGAGAAGCAAAGCAGAAGCAGAGAAGCAAAGCAGAAGCAGAGAAGTAAAGCAGAAGCAGAGAAGCAAAGCAGAAGCAGAGAAGCAAAGCAGAAGCAGAGAAGCAGAGAAGCAAAGCAGAAGCACAGAAGCAAAGCAGAAGCAGAGAAGCAAAGCAGAAGCAGAGAAGCAAAGCAGAAGCAGAGAAGCAAAGCATAAGCAGAGAAGCAAAGCAGAAGCAGACAAGCAAAGAAGAAACAGAGAAGCAAAGCAGAAGCAGAGAAGCAAAGCAGAAGCAGAGAAGCAACGCAGAAGCAGAGAAGCAAAGCAGAAGCAGAGAAGCAAAGCAGAAGCAGAGAAGCAAAGCAGAAGCAGAGAAGCAAAGCAGAAGCAGAGAAACAAAACAGAAGCAGAGAAGCAAAGCAGAAGCAGAGAAGCAAAGCAGAAGCAGAGAAGCAAAGCAGAAGCAGAGAAGCAAAGCAGAAGCAGAGAAGCAAAGCAGAAGCAGAGAAGCAAAGCAAAAGCAGAGAAGCAAAGCAGAAGCAGAGAAGCAAAGCAGAAGCAGAGAAACACAAGCAGAAGCAGAGAAGCAAAGCAGAAGCAGAGAAGCAAAGCAGAAGAAGAGAAGCAAAGCAGAAGCAGAGAAGCAAAGCAGAAGCAGAGAAGCATAGCAGAAGCAGAGAAGCAAAGCAGAAGCAGCGAAGCAAAGCAGAAGCAGAGAAGCAAAGCAGAAGCAGAGAAGCAAAGCTGAAGCAGAGAAGCAAAGCAGAAGCAGAGAAGCAAAGCAGAAGCAGAGAAGCAAAACAGAAGCAGATAAGCAAAACAGAAGCACTGAAGCAAAGCAGAAGCAGAGAAGCAAAGCAGAAGCAGAGAAGCAAAGCAGAAGCAGAGAAGCAAAGCAGAAGCAGATCAGCAAAGCAGAAGCAGAGAAGCAAAGCAGAAGCAGAGAAGCAAAGCAGAAGCAGAGAAGCAAAGCAGAAGCAGAGAAGCAAAGCAGAAGCAGAGAAGCAAAGCAGAAGCAGAGAAGCAAAGCAGAAGCAGAGAAGCAAAGCAGAAGCAGAGAAGCAAAGCAGAAGCAGAGAAACAAAACAGAAGCAGAGAAGCAAAGCAGAAGCAGAGAAGCAAAGCAGAAGCAGAGAAGCAAAGCAGAAGCAGAGAAGCAAAGCAGAAGCAGAGAAGCAAAGCAGAAGCAGAGAAGCAAAGCAAAAGCAGAGAAGCAAAGCAGAAGCAGAGAAGCAAAGCAGAAGCAGAGAAACAAAGCAGAAGCAGAGAAGCAAAGCAGAAGCAGAGAAGCAATGCAGAAGCAGAGAAGCAAAGCAGAAGCAGAGAAGCAAAGCAGAAGCAGAGAAGCAAAGCAGAAGCAGGGAAGCAAAGCAGAAGCAGAGAAGCAAAGTAGAAGCAGAGAAGCAAAGCAGAAGCAGAGAAGCAAAGCAGAAGCAGAGAAGCAAAGCAGAAGCAGAGAAGCAAAGCAGAAGCAGAGAAGCAAAGCAGAAGCAGAGAAGTAAAGCAGAAGCAGATAAGCAAAGCAGAAGCAGAGAAGCAAAGCAGAAGCAGAGAAGCACAGCAGAAGCAGAGAAGCAAAGCAGAAGCAGATAAGCAAAGCAGAAGCAGAGAAGCAAAGCAGAAGCAGAGAAGCAAAGCAGAAGCAGAGAAGCAAAACAGAAGTAGAGAAGCAAAGCAGAAGCAGAGAAGCAAAGCAGAAGCAGAGAAGCAAAGCAGAAGCAGAGAAGCAAAGCAGAAGCAGAGAAGCAAAGTAGAAGCAGAGAAGCAAAGCAGAAGCAGAGAAGCAAAGCAGAAGCAGAGAAGCAAAGCAGAAGCAGAGAAGCAAAGCAGAAGCAGAGAAGCAAAGCAGACGCAGAGAAGCAAAGCAGAAGCAGACAAGCAAAGCAGAAGCAGAGAAGCAAAGCAGAAGCAGAGAAGCAAACCAGAAGCAGAGAAGCAAAGCAGAAGCATAGAAGCAAAGCAGAAGCAGAGAAGCAAAGCAGAAGCAGAGAAGCAATGCAGAAGCAGAGAAGCAATGCAGAAGCAGAGAAGCAAAGCAGAAGCAGAGAAGCATAGCAGAAGCAGAGAAGCAAAGCAGAAGCAGAGAAGCAAAGCAGAAGCAGAGAAGCAAAACAGAAGCAGAGAAGCAAAGCAGAAGCAGAGAAGCAAAGCAGAAGTAGATAAGCAAAGCAGAAGCAGAGAAGCAAAGCAGAAGCAGAGAAGCAAAGCAGACGCAGAGAAGCAAAGCAGAAGCAGAGAAGCAAAGCAGAAGCAGAGAAGCAAAGCAGAAGCAGAGAAGCAAAGCAGAAGCAGAGAAGCAAAGCAGAAGCAGAGAAGCAAAGCAGAAGCAGAGAAGCAAAGCAGAAGCAGAGAAGCAAAGCAGAAGCAGAGAAGCAAAGCAGAAGCAGAGAAGCAAAGCAGAAGCAGAGAAGCAAAGCAGAAGCAGAGAAGCAAAGCAGAAGCAGAGAAGCAAAGCAGAAGCAGAGAAGCAAAGCAGAAGCAGAGAAGCAAAGCAGAAGCAGAGAAGCAAAGCAGAAGCAGAGAAGCAAAGCAGAAGCAGAGAAGCAAAGCAGAAGCAGAGAAGCAAAGCAGAAGCAGAGAAGCAAAGCAAAAGCAGAGAAGCAAAGCAGAAGCAGAGAAGCAAAGCAGAAGCAGAGAAGCAAAGCAGAAGCAAAGAAGCAAAGCAGAAGCAGAGAAGCAAAGCAGAAGCAGAGAAGCAAAGCAGAAGCAGAGAAGCAAAGCAGAAGCAGAGAAGCAAAGCCGAAGCAGGGAAGCAAAGCAGAAGCAGAGAAGCAAAGTAGAAGCAGAGAAGCAAAGCAGAAGCAGAGAAGCAAAGCAGAAGCAGAGAAGCAAAGCAGGAGCAGAGAAGCAAAGCAGGAGCAGAGAAGCAAAGCAGAAGCAGAGAAGTAAAGCAGAAGCAGATAAGCAAAGCAGAAGCAGAGAAGCAAAGCAGAAGCAGAGAAGCACAGCAGAAGCAGAGAAGCAAAGCAGAAGCAGATAAGCAAAGCAGAAGCAGAGAAGCAAAGCAGAAGCATAGAAGCAGAAGCAGATAAGCAAAGCAGAAGCAGAAAAGCAAAGCAGAAGCAGAGAAACAAAGCAGAAGCAGAGAAGCAAAGCAGAAGCAGAGAAGCAAAGCAGAAGCAGAGAAGCAACGCAGAAGCAGAGAAGTAAAGCAGAAGCAGAGAAGCAAAGCAAAAGCACAGAAGCAAAGCAGAAGCAGAGGAGCAAAGCAGAAGCAGAGAAGCAAAGCAGAAGCAGAGAAGCAATGCAGAAGCAGAGAAGCAATGCAGAAGCAGAGAAGCAAAGCAGAAGCAGAGAAGCATAGCAGAAGCAGAGAAGCAAAGCAGAAGCAGAGAAGCAAAGCAGAAGCAGAGAAGCAAAGCAGAAGCAGAGAAGCAAAGCAGAAACAGAGAAGCAAAGCAGAAGTAGAGAAGCAAAGCAGAAGCAGAGAAGCAAAGCACAAGCAGAGAAGCAAAGCAGACGCAGAGAAGCAAAGCAGAAGCAGAGAAGCAAAGCAGAAGCAGAGAAGCAAAGCAGAAGCAGAGAAGCCAGAAGCAGAGAAGCAAAGCAGAAGCAGAGAAGCAAAGCAGAAGCAGAGAAGCAAAGCAGAAGCAGAGAAGCAAAGCCGAAGCAGAAAAGCAAAGCAGAAGCAGAGAAGCAAAGCAGAAGCCGAGAAGCAAAGCAGAAGCAGAGAAGCAAAGCAGAAGCAGAGAAGCAAAGCAGAAGCAGAGAAGCAAAGCAGAAGCAGAGAAGCAAAGCAGATGCAGAGAAGCAAAGCAGAAGCAGAGAAGCAAAGCAGAAGCAGAGAAGCAAAGCAGAAGCAGGTAAGCAAAGCAGAAGCAGAGAAGCAAAGCAGAAGCAGAGAAGCAAAGCAGAAGCAGAAAAGCAAAGCAGAAGCAGAGAAACAAACCAGAAGCAGAGAAGCAAAGCAGAAGCAGAGAAGCAAAGCAGAAGCAGAGAAGCAAAGCAGAAGCAGAGAAGTAAAGCAGAAGCAGAGAAGCAAAGCAGAAGCACAGAAGCAAAGCAGAAGCAGAGGAGCAAAGCAGAAGCAGAGAAGCCAAGCAGAAGCAGAGAAGCAAAGCAGAAGCAGAGAAGCAAAACAGAAGCAGAGAAGCAAAGCAGAAGCAGAGAAGCAAAGCAGAAGCAGAGAAGCAAAGCAGAAGCAGAGAAGCAAAACAGAAGCAGAGAAACAAAGCAGAAGCAGAGAAGCAAAGCAGAAGCAGAGAAGCAAAGAAGAAGCAGAAGCAAAGCAGAAGCAGAGAAGCAAAGCAGAAGCAGAGAAGCAAAGCAGAAGCAGAGAAGCAAAGCAGAAGCAGAGAAGCAAAGCAGAAGCAGAGAAGCAAAGAAGAAGCAGAAGCAGAGAAGCAAAGCAGAAGCAGGGAAGCAAAGCAGAAGCAGAGAAACAAAGCAGCAGCAGAGAAGCAAAGCAGGAGCAGAGAAGCAAAGCAGAAGCAGAGAAGTAAAGCAGAAGCAGATAAGCAAAGCAGAAGCAGAGAAGCAAAGCAGAAGCAGAGAAGCAAAGCAGAAGCAGAGAAGCAAAGCAGAAGCAGAGAAGCAAAGCAGAAGCAGAGAAGCAAAACAGAAGCAGAGAAACAAAGCAGAAGCAGAGAAGCAAAGCAGAAGCAGAGAAGCAAAGAAGAAGCAGAGAAGCAAAGCAGAAGCAGAGAAGCAAAGCAGAAGCAGAGAAGCAAAGCAGAAGCAGAGAAGCAAAGCAGAAGCAGAGAAGCAAAGCAGAAGCAGAGAAGCAAAGCAGAAGCAGAGAAGCCAAGCAGAAGCAGAGAAGCAAAGCAGAAGCAGAGAAGCAAAGCAGAAGCAGAGAAGCAAAGCAGAAGCAGAGAAGCAAAGCAGAAGCAGAGAAGGCAAAACAGAAGCAGAGAAACAAAGCAGAAGCAGAGAAGCAAAGCAGAAGCAGAGAAGCAAAGAAGAAGCAGAGAAGCAAAGCAGAAGCAGAGAAGCAAAGCAGAAGCAGAGAAGCAAAGCAGAAGCAGAGAAGCAAAGCAGAAGCAGAGAAGCAAAGCAGAAGCATAGAAGCAAAGCAGAAGCAGAGAAGCAAAGCAGAAGCAGAGAAGCAAAGCAGAAGCAGTGTAACAAAGCAGAAGCAGAGAAGCAAAGCAGAAGCAGAGAAGCAAAGCAGAAGCAGAGAAGCAAAGGAGAAGCAGAGAAGCAAAGCAGAAGCAGAGAAGCAAAGCAGAAGCAGAGAAGCAAAGCAGAAGCAGAAGCAGAGAAGCAAAGCAGAAGCAGGGAAGCAAAGCAGAAGCAGAGAAACAAAGCAGCAGCAGAGAAGCAAAGCAGAAGCAGAGAAGCAAAGCAGAAGCAGATAAGTAAAGCAGAAGCAGAGAAGCAAAGCAGAAGCAGAGAAGCAAAGCAGAAGCAGAGAAGCAAAGCAGAAGCAGAGAAGCAAAGCAGAAGCAGAGAAGCAAAGCAGAAGCAGAGAAGCAAAGCAGAAGCAGAGAAGCAAAGCAGAAGCAGAGAAGCAAAGCAGAAGCAGAGAAGCAAAGCAGAAGCAGAGAAGCAAAGCAGAAGCACAGAAGCAAAGCAGAAGCAGAAGAAGCAAAGCAGAAGCAGAAAAGCAAAGCAGAAGCAGAGAAGCAAAGCAGAAGCAGAGAAGCAAAGCAGAAGCAGAGAAGCAAAGCAGAAGCAGAGAAGCAAAGCAGATGCAGAGAAGCAAAGCAGAAGCAGAGAAGCAAAGCAGAAGCAGAGAAGCAAAGCAGAAGCAGGAAGCAAAGCAGAAGCAGAGAAGCAAAGCAGAAGCAGAGAAGCAAAGCAGAAGCAGAAAAGCAAAGCAGAAGCAGAGAAACAAAGCAGAAGCAGAGAAGCAAACCAGAAGCAGAGAAGCAAAGCAGAAGCAGAGAAGCAAAGCAGAAGCAGAGAAGTAAAGCAGAAGCAGAGAAGCAAAGCAGAAGCACAGAAGCAAAGCAGAAGCAGAGGAGCAAAGCAGAAGCAGAGAAGCAAAGCAGAAGCAGAGAAGCAAAGCAGAAGCAGAGAAGCAAAGCAGAAGCAGAGAAGCCAAGCAGAAGCAGAGAAGCAAAGCAGAAGCAGAGAAGCAAAGCAGAAGCAGAGAAGCAAAACAGAAGCAGAGAAACAAAGCAGAAGCAGAGAAGCAAAGCAGAAGCAGAGAAGCAAAGAAGAAGCAGAGAAGCAAAGCAGAAGCAGATAAGTAAAGCAGAAGCAGAGAAGCAAAGCAGAAGCAGAGAAGCAAAGCAGAAGCAGAGAAGCAAAGCAGAAGCAGAGAAGCAAAGCAGAAGCAGAGAAGCAAAGCAGAAGCAGAGAAGCAAAGCAGAAGCAGAGAAGCAAAGCAGACGCAGAGAAGCAAAGCAGAAGCAGGCAAGCAAAGCAGAAACAGAGAAGCAAAGCAGAAGCAGAGAAGCAAAGCAGAAGCAGAGAAGCAAAGCAGAAGCAGAGAAGCAAAGCAGAAGCAGAGAAGCAAAGCAGAAGCAGAGAAGCAAAGCAGAAGCAGAGAAGCAAAGCAGAAGCAGAGAAGCAAAGCAGAAGCAGAGAAGCAAAGCAAAAGCAGAGAAGCAAAGCAGAAGCAGAGAAGCAAAGCAGAAGCAGAGAAGCAAAGCAGAAGCAGAGAAGCAAAGCAGAAGCAGAGAAGCAAAGCAGAAGCAGAGAAGCAAAGCAGAAGCAGAGAAGCAAAGCAGAAGCAGAGAAGCAAAGCCGAAGCAGGGAAGCAAAGCAGAAGCAGAGAAGCAAAGTAGAAGCAGAGAAGCAAAGCAGAAGCAGAGAAGCAAAGCAGAAGCAGAGAAGCAAAGCAGGAGCAGAGAAGCAAAGCAGGAGCAGAGAAGCAAAGCAGAAGCAGAGAAGAAAGCAGAAGCAGATAAGCAAAGCAGAAGCAGAGAAGCAAAGCAGAAGCAGAGAAGCACAGCAGAAGCAGAGAAGCAAAGCAGAAGCAGATAAGCAAAGCAGAAGCAGAGAAGCAAAGCAGAAGCATAGAAGCAAAGGAGAAGCAGAGAAGCAAAGCAGAAGCAGAGAAGCACAGCAGAAGCAGAGAAGCAAAGCAGAAGCAGATAAGCAAAGCAGAAGCAGAGAAGCAAAGCAGAAGCAGAGAAGCAAAGCAGAAGCAGAGAAGCAAAGCAGAAGTAGAGAAGCAAAGCAGAAGCAGAGAAGCAAAGCAGAAGCAGAGAAGCAAAGCAGAAGCAGAGAAGCAAAGCAGAAGCAGAGAAGCAAAGCAGAAGCAGAGAAGCAAAGCAGAAGCAGAGAAGCAAAGCAGAAGCAGAGAAGCAAAGCAGAAGCAGATAAGCAAAGCAGAAGCAGAGAAGCAAAGCAGACGCAGAGAAGCAAAGCAGAAGCAGACAAGCAAAGCAGAAGCAGAGAAGCAAAGCAGAAGCAGAGAAGCAAAGCAGAAGCAGGGAAGCAAAGCAGAAGCATAGAAGCAAAGCAGAAGCAGAGAAGCAAAGCAGAAGCAGAGAAGCAATGCAGAAGCAGAGAAGCAATGCAGAAGCAGAGAAGCAAAGCAGAAGCAGAGAAGCATAGCAGAAGCAGAGAAGCAAAGCAGAAGCAGAGAAGCAAAGCAGAAGCAGAGAAGCAAAGCAGAAGCAGAGAAGCAAAGCAGAAACAGAGAAGCAAAGCAGAAGTAGAGAAGCAAAGCAGAAGCAGAGAAGCAAAGCAGAAGCAGAGAAGCAAAGCAGAAGCAGACAAGCAAAGCAGAAGCAGAGAAGCAAAGCAGAAGCAGAGAAGCAAAGCAGAAACAGAGAAGCAAAGCAGAAGCAGAGAAGCAAAGCAGAAGCAGAGAAGCAAAGCAGAAGCAGAGAAGCAAAGCAGAAGCAGAGAAGCAAAGCAGAAGCAGAGAAGCAAAGCAGAAGCAGAGAAGCAAAGCAGAAGCAGAGAAGCAAAGCAGAAGCAGAGAAGCAAAGCAGAAGCAGAGAAGCAAAGCAGAAGCAGAGAAGCAAAGCAGAAGCAGAGAAGCAAAGCAGAAGCAGAGAAGCAAAGCAGAAGCAGAGAAGCAAAGCAGAAGCAGAGAAGCAAAGCAGAAGCAGAGAAGCAAAGCAGAAGCAGAGAAGCAAAGCAGAAGCAGAGAAGCAAAGCAGAAGCAGAGAAGCAAAGCAGAAGCAGAGAAGCAAAGCAGAAGCAGAGAAGCAAAGCAAAAGCAGAGAAGCAAAGCAGAAGCAGAGAAGCAAAGCAGAAGCAGAGAAGTAAAGCAGAAGCAGAGAAGCAAAGCAGAAGCAGAGAAGCAAAGCAGAAGCAGAGAAGCAAAGCAGAAGCAGAGAAGCAAAGCAGAAGCAGAGAAGCAAAGCCGAAGCAGGGAAGCAAAGCAGAAGCAGAGAAGCAAAGTAGAAGCAGAGAAGCAAAGCAGACGCAGAGAAGCAAAGCAGAAGCAGAGAAGCAAAGCAGGAGCAGAGAAGCAAAGCAGGAGCAGAGAAGCAAAGCAGAAGCAGAGAAGCAAAGCAGAAGCAGGGAAGCAAAGCAGAAGCAGAGAAGCAAAGCAGAAGCAGAGAAGCAAAGCAGAAGCAGAAAAGCAAAGCAGAAGCAGAGAAACAAAGCAGAAGCAGAGAAGCAAAGCAGAAGCAGAGAAGCAAAGCAGAAGCAGAGAAGCAAAGCAGAAGCAGAGAAGTAAAGCAGAAGCAGAGAAGCAAAGCAGAAGCACAGAAGCAAAGCAGAAGCAGAGGAGCAAAGCAGAAGCAGAGAAGCAAAGCAGAAGCAGAGAAGCAAAGCAGAAGCAGAGAAGCAAAGCAGAAGCAGAGAAGCAAAGCAGAAGCAGAGAAGCAAAGCAGAAGCAGAGAAGCAAAGCAGAAGCAGAGCAGCAAAACAGAAGCAGAGAAACAAAGCAGAAGCAGAGAAGCAAAGCAGAAGCAGAGAAGCAAAGAAGAAGCAGAGAAGCAAAGCAGAAGCAGAGAACCAAAGCAGAAGCAGAGAAGCAAAGCAGAAGCAGAGAAGCAAAGCAGAAGCAGAGAAGCAAAGCAGAAGCAGAGAAGCAAAGCAGAAGCAGAGAAGCCAAGCAGATGCAGAGAAGCAAAGCAGAAGCAGAGAAGCAAAGCAGAAGCAGAGAAGCAAAGCAGAAGCAGAGAAGCAAAGCAGAAGCAGAGAAGCAAAGCAGAAGCAGAGAAGCAAAGCAGAAGCAGAAGCAGAGAAGCAAAGCAGAAGCAGGGAAGCAAAGCAGAAGCAGAGAAACAAAGCAGCAGCAGAGAAGCAAAGCAGAAGCAGAGAAGCAAAGCAGAAGCAGATAAGTAAAGCAGAAGCAGAGAAGCAAAGCAGAAGCAGAGAAGCAAAGCAGAAGCAGAGAAGCAAAGCAGAAGCAGAGAAGCAAAGCAGAAGCAGAGAAGCAAAGCAGAAGCAGATAAGCAAAGGAGAAGCAGAGAAACAACGCAGACGCAGAGAAGCAAAGCAGAAGCAGACAAGCAAAGCAGAAGCAGATAAGCAAAGCAGAAGCAGAGAAGCAAAGCAGAAGCAGAGAAGTAAAGCAGAAGCAGAGAAGCAAAGCAGAAGCAGAGAAGCAAAGCAGAAGCAGAGAAGCAAAGCAGAAGCAGAGAAGCAAAGCAGAAGCAGAGAAGCAAAGCAGAAGCAGAGAAGCAAAGCAGAAGCAGAGAAGCAAAGCAGAAGCAGAGAAGCAAAGCAGATGCAGAGAAGCAAAGCAGAAGCAGAGAAGCAAAGCAGAAGCAGAGAAGCAAAGCAGAAGCAGGGAAGCAAAGCAGAAGCAGAGAAGCAAAGCAGAAGCAGAGAAGCAAAGCAGAAGCAGAAAAGCAAAGCAGAAGCAGAGAAACAAAGCAGAAGCAGAGAAGCAAAGCAGAAGCAGAGAAGCAAAGCAGAAGCAGAGAAGCAAAGCAGAAGCAGAGAAGTAAAGCAGAAGCAGAGAAGCAAAGCAAAAGCACAGAAGCAAAGCAGAAGCAGAGGAGCAAAGCAGAAGCAGAGAAGCAAAGCAGAAGCAGAGAAGCAATGCAGAAGCAGAGAAGCAATGCAGAAGCAGAGAAGCAAAGCAGAAGCAGAGAAGCATAGCAGAAGCAGAGAAGCAAAGCAGAAGCAGAGAAGCAAAGCAGAAGCAGAGAAGCAAAGCAGAAGCAGAGAAGCAAAGCAGAAACAGAGAAGCAAAGCAGAAGTAGAGAAGCAAAGCAGAAGCAGAGAAGCAAAGCACAAGCAGAGAAGTAAAGCAGACGCAGAGAAGCAAAGCAGAAGCAGAGAAGCAAAGCAGAAGCAGAGAAGCAAAGCAGAAGCAGAGAAGCAAAGCAGAAGTAGAGAAGCAAAGCAGAAGCAGAGAAGCAAAGCAGAAGCAGAGAAGCAAAGCAGAAGCAGAGAAGCAAAGCAGAAGCAGAGAAGCAAAGCAGAAGCAGAGAAGCAAAGCAGAAGCAGAGAAGCAAAGCAGAAGCAGAGAAGCAAAGCAGAAGCAGAGAAGCAAAGCAGAAGCAGAGAAGCAAAGCAGAAGCAGAGAAGCCAAGCAGAAGCAGAGAAGCAAAGCAGAAGCAGAGAAGCAAAGCAGAAGCAGACAAGCAAAACAGAAGCAGAGAAACAAAGCAGAAGCAGAGAAGCAAAGCAGAAGCAGAGAAGCAAAGAAGAAGCAGAGAAGCAAAGCAGAAGCAGATAAGTAAAGCAGAAGCAGAGAAGCAAAGCAGAAGCAGAGAAGCAAAGCAGAAGCAGAGAAGCAAAGCAGAAGCAGAGAAGCAAAGCAGAAGCAGAGAAGCAAAGCAGAAACAGAGAAGCAAAGCAGAAGCAGAGATGCAAAGCAGAAGCAGAGAAGCAAAGCAGAAGCAGAGAAGCAAAGCAGAAGCAGAGAAGCAAAGCAGAAGCAGAGAAGCAAAGCAGAAGCAGAGAAGCAAAGCAGAAGCAGAGAAGCAAAGCAGAAGCAGAGAAGCAAAGCAAAAGCAGAGAAGCAAAGCAGAAGCAGAGAAGCAAAGCAGAAGCAGAGAAGCAAAGCAGAAGCAGAGAAGCAAAGCAGAAGCAGAGAAGCAAAGCAGAAGCAGAGAAGCAAAGCAGAAACAGAGAAGCAAAGCAGAAGCAGAGAAGCAAAGCCGAAGCAGGGAAGCAAAGCAGAAGCAGAGAAGCAAAGTAGAAGCAGAGAAGCAAAGCAGAAGCAGAGAAGCAAAGCAGAAGCAGAGAAGCAAAGCAGGAGCAGAGAAGCAAAGCAGGAGCAGAGAAGCAAAGCAGAAGCAGAGAAGTAAAGCAGAAGCAGATAAGCAAAGCAGAAGCAGAGAAGCAAAGCAGAAGCAGAGAAGCACAGCAGAAGCAGAGAAGCAAAGCAGAAGCAGATAAGGAAAGCAGAAGCAGAGAAGCAAAGCAGAAGCAGAGAAGCACAGCAGAAGCAGAGAAGCAAAGCAGAAGCAGATAAGCAAAGCAGAAGCAGAGAGAAGCAAAGCAGAAGCAGAGAAGCAAAGCAGAAGCAGAGAAGCAAAGCAGAAGTAGAGAAGCAAAGCAGAAGCAGAGAAGCAAAGCAGAAGCAGAGAAGCAAAGCAGAAGCAGAGAAGCAAAGCAGAAGCAGAGAAGCAAAGCAGAAGCAGAGAAGCAAAGCAGAAGCAGAGAAGCAAAGCAGAAGCAGAGAAGCAAAGCAGAAGCAGATAAGCAAAGTAGAAGCAGAGAAGCAAAGCAGAAGCAGAGAAGCAAAGCAGAAGCAGAGAAGCAAAGCAGAAGCAGAGAAGCAAAGCAGAAGCAGAGAAGCAAAGCAGAAGCAGAGAAGCAAAGCAAAAGCAGAGAAGCAAAGCAGAAGCAGAGAAGCAAAGCAGAAGCAGAGAAGCAAAGCAGAAGCAGAGAAGCAAAGCAGACGCAGAGAAGCAAAGCAGAAGCAGAGAAGCAAAGCAGGAGCAGAGAAGCAAAGCAGGAGCAGAGAAGCAAAGCAGAAGCAGAGAAGCAAAGCAGAAGCAGAGAAGCAAAGCAGAAGCAGAGAAGTAAAGCAGAAGCAGAGAAGCAAAGCAGAAGCACAGAAGCAAAGCAGAAGCAGAGGAGCAAAGCAGAAGCAGAGAAGCAAAGCAGAAGCAGAGAAGCAAAGCAGAAGCAGAGAAGCAAAGCAGAAGCAGAGAAGCAAAGCAGAAGCAGAGAAGCAAAGCAGAAGCAGAGAAGCAAAGCAGAAGCAGAGAAGCAAAGCAGAAGCAGAGAAGCAAAGCAGAAGCAGATAAGCCAAGCAGATGCAGAGAAGCAAAGCAGAAGCAGAGAAGCAAAGCAGAAGCAGAGAAGCAAAGCAGAAGCAGAGAAGCAAAGCAGAAGCAGAGAAGCAAAGCAGAAGCAGAGAAGCAAAGCAGAAGCAGAAGCAGAAGCAGAGAAGCAAAGCAGAAGCAGGGAAGCAAAGCAGAAGCAGAGAAACAAAGCAGCAGCAGAGAAGCAAAGCAGAAGCAGAGAAGCAAAGCAGAAGCAGATAAGTAAAGCAGAAGCAGAGAAGCAAAGCAGAAGCAGAGAAGCAAAGCAGAAGCAGAGAAGCAAAGCAGAAGCAGAGAAGCAAAGCAGAAGCAGAGAAGCAAAGCAGAAGCAGAGAAGCAAAGCAGAAGCAGAGAAGCAAAGCAGACGCAGAGAAGCAAAGCAGAAGCAGACAAGCAAAGCAGAAGCAGAGAAGCAAAGCAGAAGCAGAGAAGCAAAGCAGAAGCAGAGAAGCAAAGCAGAAGCAGAGAAGAAAAGCAGAAGCAGAGAAGCAAAACAGAAGCAGAGAAACAAAGCAGAAGCAGAGAAGCAAAGCAGAAGCAGAGAAGCAAAGAAGAAGCAGAGAAGCAAAGCAGAAGCAGAGAAGCAAAGCAGAAGCAGAGAAGCAAAGCAGAAGCAGAGGAAGCAAAGCAGAAGCAGAGAAGCAAAGCAGAAGCAGAGAAGCAAAGCAGAAGCAGAGAAGCAAAGCAGAAGCAGAGAAGCAAAGCAGAAGCAGAGAAGCAAAGCAGAAGCAGAGAAGCAAAGCAGAAGCAGAGAAGCAAAGCAGAAGCAGAGAAGCAAAGCAGAAGCAGAGAAGCAAAGCAGAAGCAGAGAAGCAAAGCAGAAGCAGAGAAGCAAAGCAGAAGCAGAGAAGCAAAGCAGAAGCAGAGAAGCAAAGCAGAAGCAGAGAAGCAAAGCAGAAGCAGAGAAGCAAAGCAGAAGCAGAGAAGCAAAGCAGAAGCAGAAAAGCAAAGCAGAAGCAGAGAAGCAAAGCAGAAGCAGAGAAGCAAAGCAGAAGCAGAGAAGCAAAGCAGAAGCAGAGAAGCAAAGCAGAAGCAGAGAAGCAAAGCAGAAGCAGAGAAGCAAAGCAGATGCAGAGAAGCAAAGCAGAAGCAGAGAAGCAAAGCAGAAGCAGAGAAGCAAAGCAGAAGCAGGTAAGCAAAGCAGAAGCAGAGAAGCAAAGCAGAAGCAGAGAAGCAAAGCAGAAGCAGAGAAGCAAAGCAGAAGCAGAGAAGCAAAGCAGAAGCAGAGAAGCAAAGCAGAAGCAGAGAAGCAAAGCAGAAGCAGAGAAGCAAAGCAGAAGCAGAGAAGCAAAGCAGAAGCAGAGAAGCAAAGCAGAAGCAGAGAAGCAAAGCAGAAGCAGAGAAGCAAAGCAGAAGCAGAGAAGCAAAGCAGAAGCAGAGAAGCAAAGCAGAAGCAGAGAAGCAAAGCAGAAGCAGAGAAGCAAAGCAGAAGCAGAGAAGCAAAGCAGAAGCAGAGAAGCAAAGCAGAAGCAGAGAAGCAAAGCAGAAGCAGAGAAGCAAAGCCGAAGCAGAAAAGCAAAGCAGAAGCAGAGAAGCAAAGCAGAAGCCGAGAAGCAAAGCAGAAGCAGAGAAGCAAAGCAGAAGCAGAGAAGCAAAGCAGAAGCAGAGAAGCAAAGCAGAAGCAGAGAAGCAAAGCAGATGCAGAGAAGCAAAGCAGAAGCAGAGAAGCAAAGCAGAAGCAGAGAAGCAAAGCAGAAGCAGGTAAGCAAAGCAGAAGCAGAGAAGCAAAGCAGAAGCAGAGAAGCAAAGCAGAAGCAGAAAAGCAAAGCAGAAGCAGAGAAACAAACCAGAAGCAGAGAAGCAAAGCAGAAGCAGAGAAGCAAAGCAGAAGCAGAGAAGCAAAGCAGAAGCAGAGAAGTAAAGCAGAAGCAGAGAAGCAAAGCAGAAGCACAGAAGCAAAGCAGAAGCAGAGGAGCAAAGCAGAAGCAGAGAAGCCAAGCAGAAGCAGTGAAGCAAAGCAGAAGCAGAGAAGCAAAACAGAAGCAGAGAAGCAAAGCAGAAGCAGAGAAGCAAAGCAGAAGCAGAGAAGCAAAGCAGAAGCAGAGAAGCAAAACAGAAGCAGAGAAACAAAGCAGAAGCAGAGAAGCAAAGCAGAAGCAGAGAAGCAAAGAAGAAGCAGAAGCAAAGCAGAAGCAGAGAAGCAAAGCAGAAGCAGAGAAGCAAAGCAGAAGCAGAGAAGCAAAGCAGAAGCAGAGAAGCAAAGCAGAAGCAGAGAAGCAAAGAAGAAGCAGAAGCAGAGAAGCAAAGCAGAAGCAGGGAAGCAAAGCAGAAGCAGAGAAACAAAGCAGCAGCAGAGAAGCAAAGCAGAAGCAGAGAAGCAAAGCAGAAGCAGATAAGTAAAGCAGAAGCAGAGAAGCAAAGCAGAAGCAGATAAGCAAAGCAGAAGCAGAGAAGCAAAGCAGAAGCAGAGAAGCAAAGCAGAAGCAGAGAAGCAAAGCAGAAGCAGAGAAGCAATTCAGAAGCAGAGAAGCAAAGCAGACGCAGAGAAGCAAAGCAGAAGCAGACAAGCAAAGCAGAAACAGAGAAGCAAAGCAGAAGCAGAGAAGCAAAGCAGAAGCAGAGAAGCAAAGCAGAAGCAGAGAAGCAAAGCAGAAGCAGAGAAGCAAAGCTGAAGCAGAGAAGCAAAGCAGAAGCAGAGAAGCAAAGCAGAAGCAGAGAAGCAAAGCAGAAGCAGAGAAGCAAAGCAGAAGCAGAGAAGCAAAGCAGAAGCAGAGAAGCAAAGCAGAAGCAGAGAAGCAAAGCAGAAGCAGAGAAGCAAAGCAGAAGCAGAGAAGCAAAGCAAAAGCAGAGAAGCAAAGCAGAAGCAGAGAAGCAAAGCAGGAGCAGAGAAGCAAAGCAGGAGCAGGGAAGCAAAGCAGAATCAGAGAAGCAAAGCAGAAGCAGAGAAGCAAAGCAGAAGCAGAGAAGCAAAGCAGAAGCAGAGAAGTAAAGCAGAAGCAGAGAAGCAAAGCAGAAGCAGGAAGCAAAGCAGAAGCAGAGAAGCAAAGCAGAAGCAGGGAAGCAAAGCAGAAGCAGAGAAGCAAAGCAGAAGCAGAGAAGCAAAGCAGAAGCAGAGAAGCAAAGCAGAAGCAGAGAAGCAAAGCAGAAGCAGAGAAGCAAAGCAGAAGCAGAGAAGCAAAGCAGAAGCAGAGAAGCAAAGCAGAAGCAGAGAAGCAAAGCAGAAGCAGAGAAGCAAAGCAGAAGCAGAGAAGCAAAGCAGAAGCAGAGAAGCAAAGCAGAAGCAGAGAAGCAAAGCAGAAGCAGAGAAGCAAAGCAGAAGCAGAGAAGCAAAGCAGAAGCAGAGAAGCAAAGCAAAAGCAGAGAAGCAAAGCAGAAGCAGAGAAGCAAAGAGGAGCAGAGAAGCAAAGCAGGAGCAGAGAAGCAAAGCAGAAGCAGAGAAGCAAAGCAGAAGCAGAGAAGCAAAGTAGAAACAGGAAGCAAAGCAGAAGCAGAGAAGCAAAGCAGAAGCAGAGAAGCAAAGCAGAAGCAGATAAGCAAAGCAGAAGCAGAGAAGCAAAGCAGAAGCAGAGAAGCAAAGCAGAAGCAGAGAAGCAAAGCCGAAGCAGGGAAGCAAAGCAGAAGCAGAGAAGCAAAGTAGAAGCAGAGAAGCAAAGCAGAACCAGAGAAGCAAAGCAGAAGCAGAGAAGCAAAGCAGGAGCAGAGAAGCAAAGCAGGAGCAGAGAAGCAAAGCAGAAGCAGAGAAGTAAAGCAGAAGCAGATAAGCAAAGCAGAAGCAGAGAAGCAAAGCAGAAGCAGAGAAGCAAAGCAGAAGCAGAGAAGCAAAGCAGAAGCAGAGAAGCAAAGCAGAAGCAGAGAAGCAAAACAGAAGCAGAGAAACAAAGCAGAAGCAGAGAAGCAAAGCAGAAGCAGAGAAGCAAAGAAGAAGCAGAGAAGCAAAGCAGAAGCAGAGAAGCAAAGCAGAAGCAGAGAAGCAAAGCAGAAGCAGAGAAGCAAAGCAGAAGCAGAGAAGCAAAGCAGAAGCAGAGAAGCAAAGCAGAAGCAGAGAAGCCAAGCAGAAGCAGAGAAGCAAAGCAGAAGCAGAGAAGCAAAGCAGAAGCAGAGAAGCAAAGCAGAAGCAGAGAAGCAAAGCAGAAGCAGAGAAGCAAAACAGAAGCAGAGAAACAAAGCAGAAGCAGAGAAGCAAAGCAGAAGCAGAGAAGCAAAGAAGAAGCAGAGAAGCAAAGCAGAAGCAGAGAAGCAAAGCAGAAGCAGAGAAGCAAAGCAGAAGCAGAGAAGCAAAGCAGAAGCAGAGAAGCAAAGCAGAAGCATAGAAGCAAAGCAGAAGCAGAGAAGCAAAGCAGAAGCAGAGAAGCAAAGCAGAAGCAGTGTAACAAAGCAGAAGCAGAGAAGCAAAGCAGAAGCAGAGAAGCAAAGCAGAAGCAGAGAAGCAAAGGAGAAGCAGAGAAGCAAAGCAGAAGCAGAGAAGCAAAGCAGAAGCAGAGAAGCAAAGCAGAAGCAGAAGCAGAGAAGCAAAGCAGAAGCAGGGAAGCAAAGCAGAAGCAGAGAAACAAAGCAGCAGCAGAGAAGCAAAGCAGAAGCAGAGAAGCAAAGCAGAAGCAGATAAGTAAAGCAGAAGCAGAGAAGCAAAGCAGAAGCAGAGAAGCAAAGCAGAAGCAGAGAAGCAAAGCAGAAGCAGAGAAGCAAAGCAGAAGCAGAGAAGCAAAGCAGAAGCAGAGAAGCAAAGCAGAAGCAGAGAAGCAAAGCAGAAGCAGAGAAGCAAAGCAGAAGCAGAGAAGCAAAGCAGAAGCAGAGAAGCAAAGCAGAAGCAGAGAAGCAAAGCAGAAGCAGAGAAGCAAAGCAGAAGCAGAGAAGCAAAGCAGAAGCAGAAAAGCAAAGCAGAAGCAGAGAAGCAAAGCAGAAGCAGAGAAGCAAAGCAGAAGCAGAGAAGCAAAGCAGAAGCAGGGAAGCAAAGCAGAAGCAGAGAAGCAAAGCAGAAGCAGAGAAGCAAAGCAGAAGCAGAAAAGCAAAGCAGAAGCAGAGAAACAAAGCAGAAGCAGAGAAGCAAACCAGAAGCAGAGAAGCAAAGCAGAAGCAGAGAAGCAAAGCAGAAGCAGAGAAGTAAAGCAGAAGCAGAGAAGCAAAGCAGAAGCACAGAAGCAAAGCAGAAGCAGAGGAGCAAAGCAGAAGCAGAGAAGCAAAGCAGAAGCAGGGAAGCAAAGCAGAAGCAGAGAAGCAAAGCAGAAGCAGAGAAGCAAAGCAGAAGCAGAAAAGCAAAGCAGAAGCAGAGAAACAAAGCAGAAGCAGAGAAGCAAACCAGAAGCAGAGAAGCAAAGCAGAAGCAGAGAAGCAAAGCAGAAGCAGAGAAGTAAAGCAGAAGCAGAGAAGCAAAGCAGAAGCACAGAAGCAAAGCAGAAGCAGAGGAGCAAAGCAGAAGCAGAGAAGCAAAGCAGAAGCAGAGAAGCAAAGCAGAAGCAGAGAAGCAAAGCAGAAGCAGAGAAGCCAAGCAGAAGCAGAGAAGCAAAGCAGAAGCAGAGAAGCAAAGCAGAAGCAGAGAAGCAAAACAGAAGCAGAGAAACAAAGCAGAAGCAGAGAAGCAAAGCAGAAGCAGAGAAGCAAAGAAGAAGCAGAGAAGCAAAGCAGAAGCAGATAAGTAAAGCAGAAGCAGAGAAGCAAAGCAGAAGCAGAGAAGCAAAGCAGAAGCAGAGAAGCAAAGCAGAAGCAGAGAAGCAAAGCAGAAGCAGAGAAGCAAAGCAGAAGCAGAGAAGCAAAGCAGAAGCAGAGAAGCAAAGCAGACGCAGAGAAGCAAAGCAGAAGCAGGCAAGCAAAGCAGAAACAGAGAAGCAAAGCAGAAGCAGAGAAGCAAAGCAGAAGCAGAGAAGCAAAGCAGAAGCAGAGAAGCAAAGCAGAAGCAGAGAAGCAAAGCAGAAGCAGAGAAGCAAAGCAGAAGCAGAGAAGCAAAGCAGAAGCAGAGAAGCAAAGCAGAAGCAGAGAAGCAAAGCAAAAGCAGAGAAGCAAAGCAGAAGCAGAGAAGCAAAGCAGAAGCAGAGAAGCAAAGCAGAAGCAGAGAAGCAAAGCTGAAGCAGAGAAGCAAAGCAGAAGCAGAGAAGCAAAGCAGAAGCAGAGAAGCAAAGCAGAAGCAGAGAAGCAAAGCCGAAGCAGGGAAGCAAAGCAGAAGCAGAGAAGCAAAGTAGAAGCAGAGAAGCAAAGCAGAAGCAGAGAAGCAAAGCAGAAGCAGAGAAGCAAAGCAGGAGCAGAGAAGCAAAGCAGGAGCAGAGAAGCAAAGCAGAAGCAGAGAAGTAAAGCAGAAGCAGATAAGCAAAGCAGAAGCAGAGAAGCAAAGCAGAAGCAGAGAAGCACAGCAGAAGCAGAGAAGCAAAGCAGAAGCAGATAAGCAAAGCAGAAGCAGAGAAGCAAAGCAGAAGCATAGAAGCAAAGGAGAAGCAGAGAAGCAAAGCAGAAGCAGAGAAGCACAGCAGAAGCAGAGAAGCAAAGCAGAAGCAGATAAGCAAAGCAGAAGCAGAGAAGCAAAGCAGAAGCAGAGAAGCAAAGCAGAAGCAGAGAAGCAAAGCAGAAGTAGAGAAGCAAAGCAGAAGCAGAGAAGCAAAGCAGAAGCAGAGAAGCAAAGCAGAAGCAGAGAAGCAAAGCAGAAGCAGAGAAGCAAAGCAGAAAGCAGAGAAGCAAAGCAGAAGCAGAGAAGCAAAGCAGAAGCAGAGAAGCAAAGCAGAAGCAGATAAGCAAAGCAGAAGCAGAGAAGCAAAGCAGACGCAGAGAAGCAAAGCAGAAGCAGACAAGCAAAGCAGAAGCAGAGAAGCAAAGCAGAAGCAGAGAAGCAAAGCAGAAGCAGAGAAGCAAAGCAGAAGCATAGAAGCAAAGCAGAAGCAGAGAAGCAAAGCAGAAGCAGAGAAGCAATGCAGAAGCAGAGAAGCAATGCAGAAGCAGAGAAGCAAAGCAGAAGCAGAGAAGCATAGCAGAAGCAGAGAAGCAAAGCAGAAGCAGAGAAGCAAAGCAGAAGCAGAGAAGCAAAGCAGAAGCAGAGAAGCAAAGCAGAAACAGAGAAGCAAAGCAGAAGTAGAGAAGCAAAGCAGAAGCAGAGAAGCAAAGCAGAAGCAGAGAAGCAAAGCAGAAGCAGACAAGCAAAGCAGAAGCAGAGAAGCAAAGCAGAAGCAGAGAAGCAAAGCAGAAACAGAGAAGCAAAGCAGAAGCAGAGAAGCAAAGCAGAAGCAGAGAAGCAAAGCAGAAGCAGAGAAGCAAAGCAGAAGCAGAGAAGCAAAGCAGAAGCAGAGAAGCAAAGCAGAAGCAGAGAAGCAAAGCAGAAGCAGATAAGCAAAGCAGAAGCAGAGAAGCAAAGCAGAAGCAGAGAAGCAAAGCAGAAGCAGAGAAGCAAAGCCGAAGCAGGGAAGCAAAGCAGAAGCAGAGAAGCAAAGTAGAAGCAGAGAAGCAAAGCAGAACCAGAGAAGCAAAGCAGAAGCAGAGAAGCAAAGCAGGAGCAGAGAAGCAAAGCAGGAGCAGAGAAGCAAAGCAGAAGCAGAGAAGTAAAGCAGAAGCAGATAAGCAAAGCAGAAGCAGAGAGCAAAGCAGAAGCAGAGAAGCAAAGCAGAAGCAGAGAAGCAAAGCAGAAGCAGAGAAGCAAAGCAGAAGCAGAGAAGCAAAACAGAAGCAGAGAAAGCAAAGCAGAAGCAGAGAAGCAAAGCAGAAGCAGAGAAGCAAAGAAGAAGCAGAGAAGCAAAGCAGAAGCAGAGAAGCAAAGCAGAAGCAGAGAAGCAAAGCAGAAGCAGAGAAGCAAAGCAGAAGCAGAGAAGCAAAGCAGAAGCAGAGAAGCAAAGCAGAAGCAGAGAAGCCAAGCAGAAGCAGAGAAGCAAAGCAGAAGCAGAGAAGCAAAGCAGAAGCAGAGAAGCAAAGCGAAGCAGAGAAGCAAAGCAGAAGCAGAGAAGCAAAACAGAAGCAGAGAAACAAAGCAGAAGCAGAGAAGCAAAGCAGAAGCAGAGAAGCAAAGAAGAAGCAGAGAAGCAAAGCAGAAGCAGAGAAGCAAAGCAGAAGCAGAGAAGCAAAGCAGAAGCAGAGAAGCAAAGCAGAAGCAGAGAAGCAAAGCAGAAGCATAGAAGCAAAGCAGAAGCAGAGAAGCAAAGCAGAAGCAGAGAAGCAAAGCAGAAGCAGTGTAACAAAGCAGAAGCAGAGAAGCAAAGCAGAAGCAGAGAAGCAAAGCAGAAGCAGAGAAGCAAAGGAGAAGCAGAGAAGCAAAGCAGAAGCAGAGAAGCAAAGCAGAAGCAGAGAAGCAAAGCAGAAGCAGAAGCAGAGAAGCAAAGCAGAAGCAGGGAAGCAAAGCAGAAGCAGAGAAACAAAGCAGCAGCAGAGAAGCAAAGCAGAAGCAGAGAAGCAAAGCAGAAGCAGATAAGTAAAGCAGAAGCAGAGAAGCAAAGCAGAAGCAGAGAAGCAAAGCAGAAGCAGAGAAGCAAAGCAGAAGCAGAGAAGCAAAGCAGAAGCAGAGAAGCAAAGCAGAAGCAGAGAAGCAAAGCAGAAGCAGAGAAGCAAAGCAGAAGCAGAGAAGCAAAGCAGAAGCAGAGAAGCAAAGCAGAAGCAGAGAAGCAAAGCAGAAGCAGAGAAGCAAAGCAGAAGCAGAGAAGCAAAGCAGAAGCAGAGAAGCAAAGCAGAAGCAGAAAAGCAAAGCAGAAGCAGAGAAGCAAAGCAGAAGCAGAGAAGCAAAGCAGAAGCAGAGAAGCAAAGCAGAAGCAGAGAAGCAAAGCAGATGCAGAGAAGCAAAGCAGAAGCAGAGAAGCAAAGCAGAAGCAGAGAAGCAAAGCAGAAGCAGGGAAGCAAAGCAGAAGCAGAGAAGCAAAGCAGAAGCAGAGAAGCAAAGCAGAAGCAGAAAAGCAAAGCAGAAGCAGAGAAACAAAGCAGAAGCAGAGAAGCAAACCAGAAGCAGAGAAGCAAAGCAGAAGCAGAGAAGCAAAGCAGAAGCAGAGAAGTAAAGCAGAAGCAGAGAAGCAAAGCAGAAGCACAGAAGCAAAGCAGAAGCAGAGGAGCAAAGCAGAAGCAGAGAAGCAAAGCAGAAGCAGAGAAGCAAAGCAGAAGCAGAGAAGCAAAGCAGAAGCAGAGAAGCCAAGCAGAAGCAGAGAAGCAAAGCAGAAGCAGAGAAGCAAAGCAGAAGCAGAGAAGCAAAACAGAAGCAGAGAAACAAAGCAGAAGCAGAGAAGCAAAGCAGAAGCAGAGAAGCAAAGAAGAAGCAGAGAAGCAAAGCAGAAGCAGATAAGTAAAGCAGAAGCAGAGAAGCAAAGCAGAAGCAGAGAAGCAAAGCAGAAGCAGAGAAGCAAAGCAGAAGCAGAGAAGCAAAGCAGAAGCAGAGAAGCAAAGCAGAAGCAGAGAAGCAAAGCAGAAGCAGAGAAGCAAAGCAGACGCAGAGAAGCAAAGCAGAAGCAGGCAAGCAAAGCAGAAACAGAGAAGCAAAGCAGAAGCAGAGAAGCAAAGCAGAAGCAGAGAAGCAAAGCAGAAGCAGAGAAGCAAAGCAGAAGCAGAGAAGCAAAGCAGAAGCAGAGAAGCAAAGCAGAAGCAGAGAAGCAAAGCAGAAGCAGAGAAGCAAAGCAGAAGCAGAGAAGCAAAGCAAAAGCAGAGAAGCAAAGCAGAAGCAGAGAAGCAAAGCAGAAGCAGAGAAGCAAAGCAGAAGCAGAGAAGCAAAGCTGAAGCAGAGAAGCAAAGCAGAAGCAGAGAAGCAAAGCAGAAGCAGAGAAGCAAAGCAGAAGCAGAGAAGCAAAGCCGAAGCAGGGAAGCAAAGCAGAAGCAGAGAAGCAAAGTAGAAGCAGAGAAGCAAAGCAGAAGCAGAGAAGCAAAGCAGAAGCAGAGAAGCAAAGCAGGAGCAGAGAAGCAAAGCAGGAGCAGAGAAGCAAAGCAGAAGCAGAGAAGTAAAGCAGAAGCAGATAAGCAAAGCAGAAGCAGAGAAGCAAAGCAGAAGCAGAGAAGCACAGCAGAAGCAGAGAAGCAAAGCAGAAGCAGATAAGCAAAGCAGAAGCAGAGAAGCAAAGCAGAAGCATAGAAGCAAAGGAGAAGCAGAGAAGCAAAGCAGAAGCAGAGAAGCACAGCAGAAGCAGAGAAGCAAAGCAGAAGCAGATAAGCAAAGCAGAAGCAGAGAAGCAAAGCAGAAGCAGAGAAGCAAAGCAGAAGCAGAGAAGCAAAGCAGAAGTAGAGAAGCAAAGCAGAAGCAGAGAAGCAAAGCAGAAGCAGAGAAGCAAAGCAGAAGCAGAGAAGCAAAGCAGAAGCAGAGAAGCAAAGCAGAAGCAGAGAAGCAAAGCAGAAGCAGAGAAGCAAAGCAGAAGCAGAGAAGCAAAGCAGAAGCAGATAAGCAAAGCAGAAGCAGAGAAGCAAAGCAGACGCAGAGAAGCAAAGCAGAAGCAGACAAGCAAAGCAGAAGCAGAGAAGCAAAGCAGAAGCAGAGAAGCAAAGCAGAAGCAGAGAAGCAAAGCAGAAGCATAGAAGCAAAGCAGAAGCAGAGAAGCAAAGCAGAAGCAGAGAAGCAATGCAGAAGCAGAGAAGCAATGCAGAAGCAGAGAAGCAAAGCAGAAGCAGAGAAGCATAGCAGAAGCAGAGAAGCAAAGCAGAAGCAGAGAAGCAAAGCAGAAGCAGAGAAGCAAAGCAGAAGCAGAGAAGCAAAGCAGAAACAGAGAAGCAAAGCAGAAGTAGAGAAGCAAAGCAGAAGCAGAGAAGCAAAGCAGAAGCAGAGAAGCAAAGCAGAAGCAGACAAGCAAAGCAGAAGCAGAGAAGCAAAGCAGAAGCAGAGAAGCAAAGCAGAAACAGAGAAGCAAAGCAGAAGCAGAGAAGCAAAGCAGAAGCAGAGAAGCAAAGCAGAAGCAGAGAAGCAAAGCAGAAGCAGAGAAGCAAAGCAGAAGCAGAGAAGCAAAGCAGAAGCAGAGAAGCAAAGCAGAAGCAGAGAAGCAAAGCAGAAGCAGAGAAGCAAAGCAGAAGCAGAGAAGCAAAGCAGAAGCAGAGAAGAGCAAAGCAGAAGCAGAGAAGCAAAGCAGAAGCAGAGAAGCAAAGCAGAAGCAGAGAAGCAAAAGCAGAAGCAGAGAAGCAAAGCAGAAGCAGAGAAGCAAAGCAGAAGCAGAGAAGCAAAGCAGAAGCAGAGAAGCAAAGCAGAAGCAGAGAAGCAAAGCAGAAGCAGAGAAGCAAAGCAGAAGCAGAGAAGCAAAGCAAAAGCAGAGAAGCAAAGCAGAAGCAGAGAAGCAAAGCAGAAGCAGAGAAGCAAAGCAGAAGCAGAGAAGCAAAGCAGAAGCAGAGAAGCAAAGCAGAAGCAGAGAAGCAAAGCAGAAGCAGAGAAGCAAAGCAGAAGCAGAGAAGCAAAGCCGAAGCAGGGAAGCAAAGCAGAAGCAGAGAAGCAAAGTAGAAGCAGAGAAGCAAAGCAGACGCAGAGAAGCAAAGCAGAAGCAGAGAAGCAAAGCAGGAGCAGAGAAGCAAAGCAGGAGCAGAGAAGCAAAGCAGAAGCAGAGAAGCAAAGCAGAAGCAGGGAAGCAAAGCAGAAGCAGAGAAGCAAAGCAGAAGCAGAGAAGCAAAGCAGAAGCAGAAAAGCAAAGCAGAAGCAGAGAAACAAAGCAGAAGCAGAGAAGCAAAGCAGAAGCAGATAAGCAAAGCAGAAGCAGAGAAGCAAAGCAGAAGCAGAGAAGTAAAGCAGAAGCAGAGAAGCAAAGCAGAAGCACAGAAGCAAAGCAGAAGCAGAGGAGCAAAGCAGAAGCAGAGAAGCAAAGCAGAAGCAGAGAAGCAAAGCAGAAGCAGAGAAGCAAAGCAGAAGCAGAGAAGCAAAGCAGAAGCAGAGAAGCAAAGCAGAAGCAGAGAAGCAAAGCAGAAGCAGAGCAGCAAAACAGAAGCAGAGAAACAAAGCAGAAGCAGAGAAGCAAAGCAGAAGCAGAGAAGCAAAGAAGAAGCAGAGAAGCAAAGCAGAAGCAGAGAACCAAAGCAGAAGCAGAGAAGCAAAGCAGAAGCAGAGAAGCAAAGCAGAAGCAGAGAAGCAAAGCAGAAGCAGAGAAGCAAAGCAGAAGCAGAGAAGCCAAGCAGATGCAGAGAAGCAAAGCAGAAGCAGAGAAGCAAAGCAGAAGCAGAGAAGCAAAGCAGAAGCAGAGAAGCAAAGCAGAAGCAGAGAAGCAAAGCAGAAGCAGATAAGCAAAGCAGAAGCAGAAGCAGAGAAGCAAAGCAGAAGCAGGGAAGCAAAGCAGAAGCAGAGAAACAAAGCAGCAGCAGAGAAGCAAAGCAGAAGCAGAGAAGCAAAGCAGAAGCAGATAAGTAAAGCAGAAGCAGAGAAGCAAAGCAGAAGCAGAGAAGCAAAGCAGAAGCAGAGAAGCAAAGCAGAAGCAGAGAAGCAAAGCAGAAGCAGAGAAGCAAAGCAGAAGCAGATAAGCAAAGGAGAAGCAGAGAAACAACGCAGACGCAGAGAAGCAAAGCAGAAGCAGACAAGCAAAGCAGAAGCAGAGAAGCAAAGCAGAAGCAGAGAAGCAAAGCAGAAGCAGAGAAGTAAAGCAGAAGCAGAGAAGCAAAGCAGAAGCAGAGAAGCAAAGCAGAAGCAGAGAAGCAAAGCAGAAGCAGAGAAGCAAAGCAGAAGCAGAGAAGCAAAGCAGATGCAGAGAAGCAAAGCAGAAGCAGAGAAGCAAAGCAGAAGCAGAGAAGCAAAGCAGATGCAGAGAAGCAAAGCAGAAGCAGAGAAGCAAAGCAGAAGCAGAGAAGCAAAGCAGAAGCAGTGAAGCAAAGCAGAAGCAGAGAAGCAAAGCAGAAGCAGAGAAGCAAAGCAGAAGCAGAAAAGCAAAGCAGAAGCAGAGAAACAAAGCAGAAGCAGAGAAGCAAAGCAGAAGCAGAGAAGCAAAGCAGAAGCAGAGAAGCAAAGCAGAAGCAGAGAAGTAAAGCAGAAGCAGAGAAGCAAAGCAAAAGCACAGAAGCAAAGCAGAAGCAGAGGAGCAAAGCAGAAGCAGAGAAGCAAAGCAGAAGCAGAGAAGCAATGCAGAAGCAGAGAAGCAATGCAGAAGCAGAGAAGCAAAGCAGAAGCAGAGAAGCATAGCAGAAGCAGAGAAGCAAAGCAGAAGCAGAGAAGCAAAGCAGAAGCAGAGAAGCAAAGCAGAAGCAGAGAAGCAAAGCAGAAACAGAGAAGCAAAGCAGAAGTAGAGAAGCAAAGCAGAAGCAGAGAAGCAAAGCACAAGCAGAGAAGCAAAGCAGACGCAGAGAAGCAAAGCAGAAGCAGAGAAGCAAAGCAGAAGCAGAGAAGCAAAGCAGAAGCAGAGAAGCAAAGCAGAAGCAGAGAAGCAAAGCAGAAGCAGAGAAGCAAAGCAGAAGCAGAGAAGCAAAGCAGAAGCAGAGAAGCAAAGCAGAAGCAGAGAAGCAAAGCAGAAGCAGAGAAGCAAAGCAGAAGCAGAGAAGCAAAGCAGAAGCAGAGAAGCAAAGCAGAAGCAGAGAAGCAAAGCAGAAGCAGAGAAGCAAAGCAGAAGCAGAGAAGCCAAGCAGAAGCAGAGAAGCAAAGCAGAAGCAGAGAAGCAAAGCAGAAGCAGAGAAGCAAAACAGAAGCATAGAAACAAAGCAGAAGCAGAGAAGCAAAGCAGAAGCAGAGAAGCAAAGAAGAAGCAGAGAAGCAAAGCAGAAGCAGATAAGTAAAGCAGAAGCAGAGAAGCAAAGCAGAAGCAGAGAAGCAAAGCAGAAGCAGAGAAGCAAAGCAGAAGCAGAGAAGCAAAGCAGAAGCAGAGAAGCAAAGCAGAAACAGAGAAGCAAAGCAGAAGCAGAGATGCAAAGCAGAAGCAGAGAAGCAAAGCAGAAGCAGAGAAGCAAAGCAGAAGCAGAGAAGCAAAGCAGAAGCAGAGAAGCAAAGCAGAAGCAGAGAAGCAAAGCAGAAGCAGAGAAGCAAAGCAGAAGCAGAGAAGCAAAGCAAAAGCAGAGAAGCAAAGCAGAAGCAGAGAAGCAAAGCAGAAGCAGAGAAGCAAAGCAGAAGCAGAGAAGCAAAGCAGAAGCAGAGAAGCAAAGCACAAGCAGAGAAGCAAAGCAGAAGCAGAGAAGCAAAGCAGAAGCAGAGAAGCAAAGCCGAAGCAGGGAAGCAAAGCAGAAGCAGAGAAGCAAAGTAGAAGCAGAGAAGCAAAGCAGAAGCAGAGAAGCAAAGCAGAAGCAGAGAAGCAAAGCAGGAGCAGAGAAGCAAAGCAGGAGCAGAGAAGCAAAGCAGAAGCAGAGAAGTAAAGCAGAAGCAGATAAGCAAAGCAGAAGCAGAGAAGCAAAGCAGAAGCAGAGAAGCACAGCAGAAGCAGAGAAGCAAAGCAGAAGCAGATAAGCAAAGCAGAAGCAGAGAAGCAAAGCAGAAGCAGAGAAGCAAAGTAGAAACAGAGAAGCAAAGCAGGAAGCAGAGAAGCAAAGCAGAAGCAGAGAAGCAAAGCAGAAGCAGAGAAGCAAAGCAGATGCAGAGAAGCAAAGCAGAAGCAGAGAAGCAAAGCAGAAGCAGAGAAGCAAAGCAGAAGCAGGTAAGCAAAGCAGAAGCAGAGAAGCAAAGCAGAAGCAGAGAAGCAAAGCAGAAGCAGAAAGCAAAGCAGAAGCAGAGAAACAAACCAGAAGCAGAGAAGCAAAGCAGAAGCAGAGAAGCAAAGCAGAAGCAGAGAAGCAAAGCAGAAGCAGAGAAGTAAAGCAGAAGCAGAGAAGCAAAGCAGAAGCACAGAAGCAAAGCAGAAGCAGAGGAGCAAAGCAGAAGCAGAGAAGCCAAGCAGAAGCAGAGAAGCAAAGCAGAAGCAGAGAAGCAAAACAGAAGCAGAGAAGCAAAGCAGAAGCAGAGAAGCAAAGCAGAAGCAGAGAAGCAAAGCAGAAGCAGAGAAGCAAAACAGAAGCAGAGAAACAAAGCAGAAGCAGAGAAGCAAAGCAGAAGCAGAGAAGCAAAGAAGAAGCAGAAGCAAAGCAGAAGCAGAGAAGCAAAGCAGAAGCAGAGAAGCAAAGCAGAAGCAGAGAAGCAAAGCAGAAGCAGAGAAGCAAAGCAGAAGCAGAGAAGCAAAGAAGAAGCAGAAGCAGAGAAGCAAAGCAGAAGCAGGGAAGCAAAGCAGAAGCAGAGAAACAAAGCAGCAGCAGAGAAGCAAAGCAGAAGCAGAGAAGCAAAGCAGAAGCAGATAAGTAAAGCAGAAGCAGAGAAGCAAAGCAGAAGCAGATAAGCAAAGCAGAAGCAGAGAAGCAAAGCAGAAGCAGAGAAAGCAAAGCAGAAGCAGAGAAGCAAAGCAGAAGCAGAGAAGCAATTCAGAAGCAGAGAAGCAAAGCAGACGCAGAGAAGCAAAGCAGAAGCAGACAAGCAAAGCAGAAACAGAGAAGCAAAGCAGAAGCAGAGAAGCAAAGCAGAAGCAGAGAAGCAAAGCAGAAGCAGAGAAGCAAAGCAGAAGCAGAGAAGCAAAGCTGAAGCAGAGAAGCAAAGCAGAAGCAGAGAAGCAAAGCAGAAGCAGAGAAGCAAAGCAG
>JAQNBH010000320.1:0-41967 GCA_028752905.1 Cladorhizidae sp. MBARI D1340-BT2
ATCCGTTCCGAATCCGTTCGGAATCCGTTCCGAATCCGTTCCGAATCCGTTCCGAATCCGTTCCGAATCCGTTCCGAATCCGTTCCGAATCCGTTCCGAATCCGTTCCGAATCCGTTCCGAATCCGTTCCGAATCCGTTCCGAATCCGTTCCGAATCCGTTCCGAATCCGTTCCGAATCCGTTCCGAATCTGTTCCGAATCCGTTCCGAATCCGTTCCGAATCCGTTCCGAATCCGTTCTGAATCCGTTCCGAATCCGTTCCGAATCCGTTCCGAATCCGTTCCGAATCCGTTCCGAATCCGTTCCGAATCCGTTCCGAATCCGTTCCGAATCCGTTCCGAATCCGTTCCGAATCCGTTCCGAATCCGTTCCGAATCCGTTCCGAATCCGTTCCGAATCCGTTCCGAATCCGTTCCGAATCCGTTCCGAAGACGTTCCGAATCCGTTCCGAATCCGTTCCGAATCCGTTCCGAGTCCGTTCCGAATCCGTTCCGAATCCGTTCCGAATCCGTTCCGAATCCGTTCCGAATCCGTTCCGAATCCGTTCCGAATCCTTTCCGAATCCGTTCCGAATCCGTTCCGAATCCGTTCCGAATCCGTTCCGAATCCGTTCTGAATCCGTTCCGAATCCGTTCCGAATCCGTTCCGAATCCGTTCCGAATCCGTTCCGAATCCGTTCCGAATCCGTTCCGAATCCGTTCCGAATCCGTTCCGAATCCGTTCCGAATCCGTTCCGAATCCGTTCCGAATCCGTTCCGAATCCGTTCCGAATCCGTTCCGAATCCGTTCCGAATCCGTTCCGAATCCGTTCCGAATCCGTTCCGAAACCGTTCCGAATCAGTTCCGAATCCGTTCCGAATCCGTTCCGAATCCGTTCCGAATCCGTTCCGAATCCGTTCCGAATCCGTTCCGAATCCGTTCCGAATCCGTTCCGAATCCGTTCCGAATCCGTTCCGAATCCGTTCCGAATCCGTTCCGAATCCGTTCCGAATCCGTTCCGAATCCGTTCCGAATCCGTTCCGAATCCGTTCCGAATCCGTTCCGAATCCGTTCCGAATCCGTTCCGAATCCGTTCCGAATCCGTTCCGAATCCGTTCCGAATCCGTTCCGAATCCGTTCCGAATCCGTTCCGAATCCGTTCCGAATCCGTTCCGAATCCGTTCCGAATCCGTTCCGAATCCGTTCCGAATCCGTTCCGAATCCGTTCCGAATCCGTTCCGAATCCGTTCCGAATCCGTTCCGAATCCGTTCCGAATCCGTTCCGAATCCGTTCCGAATCCGTTCCGAATCCGTTCCGAATCCGGTCCGAATTCGTTCCGAATCCTTTCCGAATCCGTTCCGAATCCGTTCCGAATCCGTTCCGAATCCGTTCCGAATCCGTTCCGAATCCGTTCCGAATCCGTTCCGAATCCGTTCCGAATCCGTTCCGAATCCGTTCCAAATCCGTTCCGAATCCGTTCCGAATCCGTTCCGAATCCGTTCCGAATCCGTTCCGAATCCGTTCCGAATCCGTTCCGAATCCATTCCGAATCCGTTCCGAATCCGTTCCGAATCCGTTCCGAATCCGTTCCGAATCCGTTCCGAATCAGTTCCGAATCAGTTCCGAATCCGTTCCGAATCCGTTCCGAATCCGTTCCGAATCCGTTCCGAATCAGTTCCGAATCCGTTCCGAATCCGTTCCGAATCCGTTCCGAATCCGTTCCGAATCCGTTCCGAATCCGTTCCGAATCCGTTCCGAATCCGTCCCGAATCCGTTCCGAATCCGTTCCGAATCCGTTCCGAATCCGTTCCGAATCCGTTCCGAATCCGTTCCGAATCCGTTCCGAATCCGTTCCGAATCCGTTCCGAATCCGTTCCGAATCCGTTCCGAATCCGTTCCGAATCCGTTCCGAATCCGTTCCGAATCCGTTCCGAATCCGTTCCGAATCCGTTCCGAATCCGTTCCGAATCCGTTCCGAATCCGTTCCGAATCCGTTCCGAATCCGTTCCGAATCCGTTCCGAATCCATTCCGAATCCGTTCCGAATCCGTTCGGAATCCGTTCCGAATCCGTTCCGAATCCGTTCCGAATCCGTTCCGAATCCGTTCCAAATCCGTTCCGAATCCGTTCCGAATCCGTTCCGAATCCGTTCCGAATCCGTTCCGAATCCGTTCCGAATCCGTTCCGAATCCGTTCCGAATCCGTTCCGAATCCGTTCCGAATCCGTTCCGAATCCGTTCCGAATCCGTTCCGAATCCGTTCCGAATCCGTTCCGAATCCGTTCCGAATCCGTTCCGAATCCGTTCCGAATCCGTTCCGAATCCGTTCCGAATCCGTTCCGAATCCGTTCCGAATCCGTTCCGAATCCGTTCCGAATCCGTTCCGAATCCGTTCCGAATCCGTTCCGAATCCGTTCCGAATCCGTTCCGAATCCGTTCCGAATCCGGTCCGAATCCGTTCCGAATCCGTTCCGAATCCGTTCCGAATCCGTTCCGAATCCGTTCCGAATCCGTTCCGAATCCGTTCCGAATCCGTTCCGAATCCGTTCCGAATCCGTTCCGAATCCGTTCCGAATCCGTTCCGAATCCGTTCCGAATCCGTTCCGAATCCGTTCCGAATCCGTTCCGAATCCGTTCCGAATCCGTTCCGAATCCGTTCCGAATCCGTTCCGAATCCGTTCCGAATCCGTTCCGAATCCGTTCCGAATCCGTTCCGAATCCGTTCCGAATCCGTTCCGAATCCGTTCCGAATCCGTTCCGAATCCGTTCCGAATCCGTTCCGAATCCGTTCCGAATCTGTTCCGAATCCGTTCCGAATCCGTTCCGAATCCGTTCCGAATCCGTTCCGAATCCGTTCCGAATCCGTTCCGAATCCGTTCCGAATCCGTTCCGAATCCGTTCCGAATCCGTTCCGAATCCGTTCCGAATCCGTTCCGAATCCGTTCCGAATCCGTTCCGAATCCGTTCCGAATCCGTTCCGAATCCGTTCCGAATCCGTTCCGAATCCGTTCCGAAACCGTTCCGAATCAGTTCCGAATCCGTTCCGAATCCGTTCCGAATCCGTTCCGAATCCGTTCCGAATCCGTTCCGAATCCGTTCCGAATCCGTTCCGAATCCGTTCCGAATCCGTTCCGAATCCGTTCCGAATCCGTTCCGAATCCGTTCCGAATCCGTTCCGAATCCGTTCCGAATCCGTTCCGAATCCGTTCCGAATCCGTTCCGAATCCGTTCCGAATCCGTTCCGAATCCGTTCCGAATCCGTTCCGAATCCGTTCCGAATCCGTTCCGAATCCGTTCCGAATCCGTTCCGAATCCGTTCCGAATCCGTTCCGAATCCGTTCCGAATCCGTTCCGAATCCGTTCCGAATCCGTTCCGAATCCGTTCCGAATCCGTTCCGAATCCGTTCCGAATCAGTTCCGAATCCGTTCCGAATCCGTTCCGAATCCGTTCCGAATCCGTTCCGAATCCGTTCCGAATCCGGTCCGAATCCGTTCCGAATCCTTTCCGAATCCGTTCCGAATCCGATCCGAATCCGTTCCGAATCCGTTCCGAATCCGTTCCGAATCCGTTCCGAATCCGTTCCGAATCCGTTCCGAATCCGTTCCGAATCCGTTCCAAATCCGTTCCGAATCCGTTCCGAATCCGTTCCGAATCCGTTCCGAATCCGTTCCGAATCCGTTCCGAATCCGTTCCGAATCCATTCCGAATCCGTTCCGAATCCGTTCCGAATCCGTTCCGAATCCGTTCCGAATCCGTTCCGAATCAGTTCCGAATCAGTTCCGAATCCGTTCCGAATCCGTTGCGAATCCGTTCCGAATCCGTTCCGAATCCGTTCCGAATCCGTTCCGAATCCGTTCCGAATCCGTTCCGAATCCGTTCGGAATCCGTTCCGAATCCGTTCCGAATCTGTTCCGAATCCGTTCCGAATCCGTTCCGAATCCGTTCCGAATCCGTTCCGAATCCGTTCCGAATCCGTTCCGAATCCGTTCCGAATCCGTTCCGAATCCGTTCCGAATCCGTTCCGAATCCGTTCCGAATCCGTTCCGAATCCGTTCCGAATCCGTTCAGAATCCGTTCCGAATCCGTTCCGAATCCGTTCCGAATCCGTTCCGAATCCGTTCCGAATCCCGTTCCGAATCCGTTCCGAATCCGTTCCGAATCCGTTCCGAATCCGTTCCGAATCCGTTCCGAATCCGTTCCGAATCCGTTCCGAATCCGTTCCGAATCCGTTCCGAAACCGTTCCGAATCAGTTCCGAATCCGTTCCGAATCAGTTCCGAATCCGTTCCGAATCCGTTCCGAATCCGTTCCGAATCCGTTCCGAATCCGTTCCGAATCCGTTCCGAATCCGTTCCGAATCCGTTCCGAATCCGTTCCGAATCCGTTCCGAATCCGTTCCGAATCCGTTCCGAATCCGTTCCGAATCCGTTCCGAATCCGTTCCGAATCCGTTCCGAATCCGTTCCGAATCCGTTCCGAATCCGTTCCGAATCCGTTCCGAATCCGTTCCGAATCCGTTCCGAATCCGTTCCGAATCCGTTCCGAATCCGTTCCGAATCCGTTCCGAATCCGTTCCGAATCCGTTCCGAATCCGTTCCGAATCAGTTCCGAATCCGTTCCTAATCCGTTCCGAATCCGTTCCGAATCCGTTCCGAATCCGTTCCGAATCCGGTCCGAATCCGTTCCGAATCCTTTCCGAATCCGTTCCGAATCCGATCCGAATCCGTTCCGAATCCGTTCCGAATCCGTTCCGAATCCGTTCCGAATCCGTTCCGAATCCGTTCCGAATCCGTTCCGAATCCGTTCCAAATCCGTTCCGAATCCGTTCCGAATCCGTTCCGAATCCGTTCCGAATCCGTTCCGAATCCGTTCCGAATCCGTTCCGAATCCATTCCGAATCCGTTCCGAATCCGTTCCGAATCCGTTCCGAATCCGTTCCGAATCCGTTCCGAATCAGTTCCGAATCAGTTCCGAATCCGTTCCGAATCCGTTCCGAATCCGTTCCGAATCAGTTCCGAATCCGTTCCGAATCCGTTCCGAATCCGTTCCGAATCCGTTCCGAATCCGTTCGGAATCCGTTCCGAATCCGTTCCGAATCTGTTCCGAATCCGTTCCGAATCCGTTCCGAATCCGTTCCGAATCCGTTCCGAATCCGTTCCGAATCCGTTCCGAATCCGTTCCGAATCCGTTCCGAATCCGTTCCGAATCCGTTCCGAATCCGTTCCGAATCCGTTCCGAATCCGTTCCGAATCCGTTCAGAATCCGTTCAGAATCCGTTCCGAATCCGTTCCGAATCCGTTCCGAATCCGTTCCGAATCCCGTTCCGAATCCGTTCCGAATCCGTTCCGAATCCGTTCCGAATCCGTTCCGAATCCGTTCCGAATCCGTTCCGAATCCGTTCCGAATCCGTTCCGAATCCGTTCCGAATCCGTTCCGAATCCGTTCCGAATCCGTTCCGAATCCGTTCCGAATCCGTTCCGAATCCGTTCCGAATCCGTTCCGAATCCGTTCCGAATCCGTTCCGAATCCGTTCCGAATCCGTTCCGAATCCGTTCCGAATCCGTTCCGAATCCGTTCCGAATCCGTCCCGAATCCGTTCCGAATCCGTTCCGAATCCTTTCCGAATCCGTTCCGAATCCGTTCCGAATCCGTTCCGAATCCGTTCCGAATCCGTTCCGAATCCGTTCCGAATCCGTTGCGAATCCGTTCCGAATCCGTTCCGAATCCGTTCCGAATCCGTTCCGAATCCGTTCCGAATCCGTTCCGAATCCGTTCCGAATCCGTTCCGAATCCGTTCCGAATCCGTTCCGAATCCGTTCCGAATCCGTTCCGAATCCATTCCGAATCCGTTCCGAATCCGTTCGGAATCCGTTCCGAATCCGTTCCGAATCCGTTCCGAATCCGTTCCGAATCCGTTCCAAATCCGTTCCGAATCCGTTCCGAATCCGTTCCGAATCCGTTCCGAATCCGTTCCGAATCCGTTCCGAATCCGTTCCGAATCCGTTCCGAATCCGTTCCGAATCCGTTCCGAATCCGTTCCGAATCCGTTCCGAATCCGTTCCGAATCCGTTCCGAATCCGTTCCGAATCCGTTCCGAATCCGTTCCGAATCCGTTCCGAATCCGTTCCGAATCCGTTCCGAATCCGTTCCGAATCCGTTCCGAATCCGTTCCGAATCCGTTCCGAATCCGTTCCGAATCCGTTCCGAATCCGTTCCGAATCCGGTCCGAATCCGTTCCGAATCCGTTCCGAATCCGTTCCGAATCCGTTCCGAATCCGTTCCGAATCCGTTCCGAATCTGTTCCGAATCCGTTCCGAATCCGTTCCGAATCCGTTCCGAATCCGTTCCGAATCCGTTCCGAATCCGTTCCGAATCCGTTCCGAATCCGTTCCGAATCCGTTCCGAATCCGTTCCGAATCCGTTCCGAATCCGTTCCGAATCCGTTCCGAATCCGTTCCGAATCCGTTCCGAATCCGTTCCGAATCCGTTCCGAATCCGTTCCGAATCCGTTCCGAATCCGTTCCGAATCCGTTCCGAATCCGTTCCGAATCCGTTCCGAATCCGTTCCGAATCCGTTCCGAATCCGTTCCGAATCCGTTCCGAATCCGTTCCGAATCCGTTCCGAATCCGTTCCGAATCCGTTCCGAATCCGTTCCGAATCCGTTCCGAATCCGTTCCGAATCCGTTCCGAATCCGTTCCGAATCCGTTCCGAATCCGTTCCGAATCCGTTCCGAATCCGTTCCGAATCCGTTCCGAATCCGTTCCGAATCCGTTCCGAATCCGTTCCGAATCCGTTCCGAATCCGTTCCGAATCCGTTCCGAATCCGTTCCGAATCCGTTCCGAATCCGTTCCGAATCCGTTCCGAATCCGTTCCGAATCCGTTCCGAATCCGTTCCGAATCCGTTCCGAATCCGTTCCGAATCCGTTCCGAATCCGTTCCGAATCCGTTCCGAATCCGTTCCGAATCCGTTCCGAATCCGTTCCGAATCCGTTCCGAATCCGTTCCGAATCCGTTCCGAATCCGTTCCGAATCCGTTCCGAATCCGTTCCGAATCCGTTCCGAATCCGTTCCGAATCCGTTCCGAATCCGTTCCGAATCCGTTCCGAATCCGTTCCGAATCCGTTCCGAATCCGTTCCGAATCCGTTCCGAATCCGTTCCGAATCCGTTCCGAATCCGTTCCGAATCCGTTCCGAATCCGTTCCGAATCCGTTCCGAATCCGTTCCGAATCCGTTCCGAATCCGTTCCGAATCCGTTCCGAATCCGTTCCGAATCCGTTCCGAATCCGTTCCGAATCCGTTCCGAATCCGTTCCGAATCCGTTCCGAATCCGTTCCGAATCCGTTCCGAATCCGTTCCGAATCCGTTCCGAATCCGTTCCGAATCCGTTCCGAATCCGTTCCGAATCCGTTCCGAATCCGTTCCGAATCCGTTCCGAATCCGTTCCGAATCCGTTCCGAATCCGTTCCGAATCCGTTCCGAATCCGTTCCGAATCCGTTCCGAATCCGTTCCGAATCCGTTCCGAATCCGTTCCGAATCCGTTCCGAATCCGTTCCGAATCCGTTCCGAATCCGTTCCGAATCCGTTCCGAATCCGTTCCGAATCCGTTCCGAATCCGTTCCGAATCCGTTCCGAATCCGTTCCGAATCCGTTCCGAATCCGTTCCGAATCCGTTCCGAATCCGTTCCGAATCCGTTCCGAATCCGTTCCGAATCCGTTCCGAATCCGTTCCGAATCCGTTCCGAATCCGTTCCGAATCCGTTCCGAATCCGTTCCGAATCCGTTCCGAATCCGTTCCGAATCCGTTCCGAATCCGTTCCGAATCCGTTCCGAATCCGTTCCGAATCCGTTCCGAATCCGTTCCGAATCCGTTCCGAATCCGTTCCGAATCCGTTCCGAATCCGTTCCGAATCCGTTCCGAATCCGTTCCGAATCCGTTCCGAATCCGTTCCGAATCCGTTCCGAATCCGTTCCGAATCCGTTCCGAATCCGTTCCGAATCCGTTCCGAATCCGTTCCGAATCCGTTCCGAATCCGTTCCGAATCCGTTCCGAATCCGTTCCGAATCCGTTCCGAATCCGTTCCGAATCCGTTCCGAATCCGTTCCGAATCCGTTCCGAATCCGTTCCGAATCCGTTCCGAATCCGTTCCGAATCCGTTCCGAATCCGTTCCGAATCCGTTCCGAATCCGTTCCGAATCCGTTCCGAATCCGTTCCGAATCCGTTCCGAATCCGTTCCGAATCCGATCCGAATCCGTTCCGAATCCGTTCCGAATCCGTTCCGAATCCGTTCCGAATCCGTTCCGAATCCGTTCCGAATCCGTTCCGAATCCGTTCCGAATCCGTTCCGAATCCGTTCCGAATCCGTTCCGAATCCGTTCCGAATCCGTTCCGAATCCGTTCCGAATCCGTTCCGAATCCGTTCCGAATCCGTTCCGAATCCGTTCCGAATCCGTTCCGAATCCGTTCCGAATCCGTTCCGAATCCGTTCCGAATCCGTTCCGAATCCGTTCCGAATCCGTTCCGAATCCGTTCCGAATCCGTTCCGAATCCGTTCCGAATCCGTTCCGAATCCGTTCCGAATCCGTTCCGAATCCGTTCCGAATCCGTTCCGAATCCGTTCCGAATCCGTTCCGAATCCGTTCCGAATCCGTTCCGAATCCGTTCCGAATCCGTTCCGAATCCGTTCCGAATCCGTTCCGAATCCGTTCCGAATCCGTTCCGAATCCGTTCCGAATCCGTTCCGAATCCGTTCCGAATCCGTTCCGAATCCGTTCCGAATCCGTTCCGAATCCGTTCCGAATCCGTTCCGAATCCGTTCCGAATCCGTTCCGAATCCGTTCCGAATCCGTTCCGAATCCGTTCCGAATCCGTTCCGAATCCGTTCCGAATCCGTTCCGAATCCGTTCCGAATCCGTTCCGAATCCGTTCCGAATCCGTTCCGAATCCGTTCCGAATCCGTTCCGAATCCGTTCCGAATCCGTTCCGAATCCGTTCCGAATCCGTTCCGAATCCGTTCCGAATCCGTTCCGAATCCGTTCCGAATCCGTTCCGAATCCGTTCCGAATCCGTTCCGAATCCGTTCCGAATCCGTTCCGAATCCGTTCCGAATCCGTTCCGAATCCGTTCCGAATCCGTTCCGAATCCGTTCCGAATCCGTTCCGAATCCGTTCCGAATCCGTTCCGAATCCGTTCCGAATCCGTTCCGAATCCGTTCCGAATCCGTTCCGAATCCGTTCCGAATCCGTTCCGAATCCGTTCCGAATCCGTTCCGAATCCGTTCCGAATCCGTTCCGAATCCGTTCCGAATCCGTTCCGAATCCGTTCCGAATCCGTTCCGAATCCGTTCCGAATCCGTTCCGAATCCGTTCCGAATCCGTTCCGAATCCGTTCCGAATCCGTTCCGAATCCGTTCCGAATCCGTTCCGAATCCGTTCCGAATCCGTTCCGAATCCGTTCCGAATCCGTTCCGAATCCGTTCCGAATCCGTTCCGAATCCGTTCCGAATCCGTTCCGAATCCGTTCCGAATCCGTTCCGAATCCGTTCCGAATCCGTTCCGAATCCGTTCCGAATCCGTTCCGAATCCGTTCCGAATCCGTTCCGAATCCGTTCCGAATCCGTTCCGAATCCGTTCCGAATCCGTTCCGAATCCGTTCCGAATCCGTTCCGAATCCGTTCCGAATCCGTTCCGAATCCGTTCCGAATCCGTTCCGAATCCGTTCCGAATCCGTTCCGAATCGTTCCGAATCCGTTCCGAATCCGTTCCGAATCCGTTCCGAATCCGTTCCGAATCCGTTCCGAATCCGTTCCGAATCCGTTCCGAATCCGTTCCGAATCCGTTCCGAATCCGTTCCGAATCCGTTCCGAATCCGTTCCGAATCCGTTCCGAATCCGTTCCGAATCCGTTCCGAATCCGTTCCGAATCCGTTCCGAATCCGTTCCGAATCCGTTCCGAATCCGTTCCGAATCCGTTCCGAATCCGTTCCGAATCCGTTCCGAATCCGTTCCGAATCCGTTCCGAATCCGTTCCGAATCCGTTCCGAATCCGTTCCGAATCCGTTCCGAATCCGTTCCGAATCCGTTCCGAATCCGTTCCGAATCCGTTTCCGAATCCGTTCCGAATCCGTTCCGAATCCGTTCCGAATCCGTTCCGAATCCGTTCCGAATCCGTTCCGAATCCGTTCCGAATCCGTTCCGAATCCGTTCCGAATCCGTTCCGAATCCGTTCCGAATCCGTTCCGAATCCGTTCCGAATCCGTTCCGAATCCGTTCCGAATCCGTTCCGAATCCGTTCCGAATCCGTTCCGAATCCGTTCCGAATCCGTTCCGAATCCGTTCCGAATCCGTTCCGAATCCGTTCCGAATCCGTTCCGAATCCGTTCCGAATCCGTTCCGAATCCGTTCCGAATCCGTTCCGAATCCGTTCCGAATCCGTTCCGAATCCGTTCCGAATCCGTTCCGAATCCGTTCCGAATCCGTTCCGAATCCGTTCCGAATCCGTTCCGAATCCGTTCCGAATCCGTTCCGAATCCGTTCCGAATCCGTTCCGAATCCGTTCCGAATCCGTTCCGAATCCGTTCCGAATCCGTTCCGAATCCGTTCCGAATCCGTTCCGAATCCGTTCCGAATCCGTTCCGAATCCGTTCCGAATCCGTTCCGAATCCGTTCCGAATCCGTTCCGAATCCGTTCCGAATCCGTTCCGAATCCGTTCCGAATCCGTTCCGAATCCGTTCCGAATCCGTTCCGAATCCGTTCCGAATCCGTTCCGAATCCGTTCCGAATCCGTTCCGAATCCGTTCCGAATCCGTTCCGAATCCGTTCCGAATCCGTTCCGAATCCGTTCCGAATCCGTTCCGAATCCGTTCCGAATCCGTTCCGAATCCGTTCCGAATCCGTTCCGAATCCGTTCCGAATCCGTTCCGAATCCGTTCCGAATCCGTTCCGAATCCGTTCCGAATCCGTTCCGAATCCGTTCCGAATCCGTTCCGAATCCGTTCCGAATCCGTTCCGAATCCGTTCCGAATCCGTTCCGAATCCGTTCCGAATCCGTTCCGAATCCGTTCCGAATCCGTTCCGAATCCGTTCCGAATCCGTTCCGAATCCGTTCCGAATCCGTTCCGAATCCGTTCCGAATCCGTTCCGAATCCGTTCCGAATCCGTTCCGAATCCGTTCCGAATCCGTTCCGAATCCGTTCCGAATCCGTTCCGAATCCGTTCCGAATCCGTTCCGAATCCGTTCCGAATCCGTTCCGAATCCGTTCCGAATCCGTTCCGAATCCGTTCCGAATCCGTTCCGAATCCGTTCCGAATCCGTTCCGAATCCGTTCCGAATCCGTTCCGAATCCGTTCCGAATCCGTTCCGAATCCGTTCCGAATCCGTTCCGAATCCGTTCCGAATCCGTTCCGAATCCGTTCCGAATCCGTTCCGAATCCGTTCCGAATCCGTTCCGAATCCGTTCCGAATCCGTTCCGAATCCGTTCCGAATCCGTTCCGAATCCGTTCCGAATCCGTTCCGAATCCGTTCCGAATCCGTTCCGAATCCGTTCCGAATCCGTTCCGAATCCGTTCCGAATCCGTTCCGAATCCGTTCCGAATCCGTTCCGAATCCGTTCCGAATCCGTTCCGAATCCGTTCCGAATCCGTTCCGAATCCGTTCCGAATCCGTTCCGAATCCGTTCCGAATCCGTTCCGAATCCGTTCCGAATCCGTTCCGAATCCGTTCCGAATCCGTTCCGAATCCGTTCCGAATCCGTTCCGAATCCGTTCCGAATCCGTTCCGAATCCGTTCCGAATCCGTTCCGAATCCGTTCCGAATCCGTTCCGAATCCGTTCCGAATCCGTTCCGAATCCGTTCCGAATCCGTTCCGAATCCGTTCCGAATCCGTTCCGAATCCGTTCCGAATCCGTTCCGAATCCGTTCCGAATCCGTTCCGAATCCGTTCCGAATCCGTTCCGAATCCGTTCCGAATCCGTTCCGAATCCGTTCCGAATCCGTTCCGAATCCGTTCCGAATCCGTTCCGAATCCGTTCCGAATCCGTTCCGAATCCGTTCCGAATCCGTTCCGAATCCGTTCCGAATCCGTTCCGAATCCGTTCCGAATCCGTTCCGAATCCGTTCCGAATCCGTTCCGAATCCGTTCCGAATCCGTTCCGAATCCGTTCCGAATCCGTTCCGAATCCGTTCCGAATCCGTTCCGAATCCGTTCCGAATCCGTTCCGAATCCGTTCCGAATCCGTTCCGAATCCGTTCCGAATCCGTTCCGAATCCGTTCCGAATCCGTTCCGAATCCGTTCCGAATCCGTTCCGAATCCGTTCCGAATCCGTTCCGAATCCGTTCCGAATCCGTTCCGAATCCGTTCCGAATCCGTTCCGAATCCGTTCCGAATCCGTTCCGAATCCGTTCCGAATCCGTTCCGAATCCGTTCCGAATCCGTTCCGAATCCGTTCCGAATCCGTTCCGAATCCGTTCCGAATCCGTTCCGAATCCGTTCCGAATCCGTTCCGAATCCGTTCCGAATCCGTTCCGAATCCGTTCCGAATCCGTTCCGAATCCGTTCCGAATCCGTTCCGAATCCGTTCCGAATCCGTTCCGAATCCGTTCCGAATCCGTTCCGAATCCGTTCCGAATCCGTTCCGAATCCGTTCCGAATCCGTTCCGAATCCGTTCCGAATCCGTTCCGAATCCGTTCCGAATCCGTTCCGAATCCGTTCCGAATCCGTTCCGAATCCGTTCCGAATCCGTTCCGAATCCGTTCCGAATCCGTTCCGAATCCGTTCCGAATCCGTTCCGAATCCGTTCCGAATCCGTTCCGAATCCGTTCCGAATCCGTTCCGAATCCGTTCCGAATCCGTTCCGAATCCGTTCCGAATCCGTTCCGAATCCGTTCCGAATCCGTTCCGAATCCGTTCCGAATCCGTTCCGAATCCGTTCCGAATCCGTTCCGAATCCGTTCCGAATCCGTTCCGAATCCGTTCCGAATCCGTTCCGAATCCGTTCCGAATCCGTTCCGAATCCGTTCCGAATCCGTTCCGAATCCGTTCCGAATCCGTTCCGAATCCGTTCCGAATCCGTTCCGAATCCGTTCCGAATCCGTTCCGAATCCGTTCCGAATCCGTTCCGAATCCGTTCCGAATCCGTTCCGAATCCGTTCCGAATCCGTTCCGAATCCGTTCCGAATCCGTTCCGAATCCGTTCCGAATCCGTTCCGAATCCGTTCCGAATCCGTTCCGAATCCGTTCCGAATCCGTTCCGAATCCGTTCCGAATCCGTTCCGAATCCGTTCCGAATCCGTTCCGAATCCGTTCCGAATCCGTTCCGAATCCGTTCCGAATCCGTTCCGAATCCGTTCCGAATCCGTTCCGAATCCGTTCCGAATCCGTTCCGAATCCGTTCCGAATCCGTTCCGAATCCGTTCCGAATCCGTTCCGAATCCGTTCCGAATCCGTTCCGAATCCGTTCCGAATCCGTTCCGAATCCGTTCCGAATCCGTTCCGAATCCGTTCCGAATCCGTTCCGAATCCGTTCCGAATCCGTTCCGAATCCGTTCCGAATCCGTTCCGAATCCGTTCCGAATCCGTTCCGAATCCGTTCCGAATCCGTTCCGAATCCGTTCCGAATCCGTTCCGAATCCGTTCCGAATCCGTTCCGAATCCGTTCCGAATCCGTTCCGAATCCGTTCCGAATCCGTTCCGAATCCGTTCCGAATCCGTTCCGAATCCGTTCCGAATCCGTTCCGAATCCGTTCCGAATCCGTTCCGAATCCGTTCCGAATCCGTTCCGAATCCGTTCCGAATCCGTTCCGAATCCGTTCCGAATCCGTTCCGAATCCGTTCCGAATCCGTTCCGAATCCGTTCCGAATCCGTTCCGAATCCGTTCCGAATCCGTTCCGAATCCGTTCCGAATCCGTTCCGAATCCGTTCCGAATCCGTTCCGAATCCGTTCCGAATCCGTTCCGAATCCGTTCCGAATCCGTTCCGAATCCGTTCCGAATCCGTTCCGAATCCGTTCCGAATCCGTTCCGAATCCGTTCCGAATCCGTTCCGAATCCGTTCCGAATCCGTTCCGAATCCGTTCCGAATCCGTTCCGAATCCGTTCCGAATCCGTTCCGAATCCGTTCCGAATCCGTTCCGAATCCGTTCCGAATCCGTTCCGAATCCGTTCCGAATCCGTTCCGAATCCGTTCCGAATCCGTTCCGAATCCGTTCCGAATCCGTTCCGAATCCGTTCCGAATCCGTTCCGAATCCGTTCCGAATCCGTTCCGAATCCGTTCCGAATCCGTTCCGAATCCGTTCCGAATCCGTTCCGAATCCGTTCCGAATCCGTTCCGAATCCGTTCCGAATCCGTTCCGAATCCGTTCCGAATCCGTTCCGAATCCGTTCCGAATCCGTTCCGAATCCGTTCCGAATCCGTTCCGAATCCGTTCCGAATCCGTTCCGAATCCGTTCCGAATCCGTTCCGAATCCGTTCCGAATCCGTTCCGAATCCGTTCCGAATCCGTTCCGAATCCGTTCCGAATCCGTTCCGAATCCGTTCCGAATCCGTTCCGAATCCGTTCCGAATCCGTTCCGAATCCGTTCCGAATCCGTTCCGAATCCGTTCCGAATCCGTTCCGAATCCGTTCCGAATCCGTTCCGAATCCGTTCCGAATCCGTTCCGAATCCGTTCCGAATCCGTTCCGAATCCGTTCCGAATCCGTTCCGAATCCGTTCCGAATCCGTTCCGAATCCGTTCCGAATCCGTTCCGAATCCGTTCCGAATCCGTTCCGAATCCGTTCCGAATCCGTTCCGAATCCGTTCCGAATCCGTTCCGAATCCGTTCCGAATCCGTTCCGAATCCGTTCCGAATCCGTTCCGAATCCGTTCCGAATCCGTTCCGAATCCGTTCCGAATCCGTTCCGAATCCGTTCCGAATCCGTTCCGAATCCGTTCCGAATCCGTTCCGAATCCGTTCCGAATCCGTTCCGAATCCGTTCCGAATCCGTTCCGAATCCGTTCCGAATCCGTTCCGAATCCGTTCCGAATCCGTTCCGAATCCGTTCCGAATCCGTTCCGAATCCGTTCCGAATCCGTTCCGAATCCGTTCCGAATCCGTTCCGAATCCGTTCCGAATCCGTTCCGAATCCGTTCCGAATCCGTTCCGAATCCGTTCCGAATCCGTTCCGAATCCGTTCCGAATCCGTTCCGAATCCGTTCCGAATCCGTTCCGAATCCGTTCCGAATCCGTTCCGAATCCGTTCCGAATCCGTTCCGAATCCGTTCCGAATCCGTTCCGAATCCGTTCCGAATCCGTTCCGAATCCGTTCCGAATCCGTTCCGAATCCGTTCCGAATCCGTTCCGAATCCGTTCCGAATCCGTTCCGAATCCGTTCCGAATCCGTTCCGAATCCGTTCCGAATCCGTTCCGAATCCGTTCCGAATCCGTTCCGAATCCGTTCCGAATCCGTTCCGAATCCGTTCCGAATCCGTTCCGAATCCGTTCCGAATCCGTTCCGAATCCGTTCCGAATCCGTTCCGAATCCGTTCCGAATCCGTTCCGAATCCGTTCCGAATCCGTTCCGAATCCGTTCCGAATCCGTTCCGAATCCGTTCCGAATCCGTTCCGAATCCGTTCCGAATCCGTTCCGAATCCGTTCCGAATCCGTTCCGAATCCGTTCCGAATCCGTTCCGAATCCGTTCCGAATCCGTTCCGAATCCGTTCCGAATCCGTTCCGAATCCGTTCCGAATCCGTTCCGAATCCGTTCCGAATCCGTTCCGAATCCGTTCCGAATCCGTTCCGAATCCGTTCCGAATCCGTTCCGAATCCGTTCCGAATCCGTTCCGAATCCGTTCCGAATCCGTTCCGAATCCGTTCCGAATCCGTTCCGAATCCGTTCCGAATCCGTTCCGAATCCGTTCCGAATCCGTTCCGAATCCGTTCCGAATCCGTTCCGAATCCGTTCCGAATCCGTTCCGAATCCGTTCCGAATCCGTTCCGAATCCGTTCCGAATCCGTTCCGAATCCGTTCCGAATCCGTTCCGAACGTTCCGAATCCGTTCCGAATCCGTTCCGAATCCGTTCCGAATCCGTTCCGAATCCGTTCCGAATCCGTTCCGAATCCGTTCCGAATCCGTTCCGAATCCGTTCCGAATCCGTTCCGAATCCGTTCCGAATCCGTTCCGAATCCGTTCCGAATCCGTTCCGAATCCGTTCCGAATCCGTTCCGAATCCGTTCCGAATCCGTTCCGAATCCGTTCCGAATCCGTTCCGAATCCGTTCCGAATCCGTTCCGAATCCGTTCCGAATCCGTTCCGAATCCGTTCCGAATCCGTTCCGAATCCGTTCCGAATCCGTTCCGAATCCGTTCCGAATCCGTTCCGAATCCGTTCCGAATCCGTTCCGAATCCGTTCCGAATCCGTTCCGAATCCGTTCCGAATCCGTTCCGAATCCGTTCCGAATCCGTTCCGAATCCGTTCCGAATCCGTTCCGAATCCGTTCCGAATCCGTTCCGAATCCGTTCCGAATCCGTTCCGAATCCGTTCCGAATCCGTTCCGAATCCGTTCCGAATCCGTTCCGAATCCGTTCCGAATCCGTTCCGAATCCGTTCCGAATCCGTTCCGAATCCGTTCCGAATCCGTTCCGAATCCGTTCCGAATCCGTTCCGAATCCGTTCCGAATCCGTTCCGAATCCGTTCCGAATCCGTTCCGAATCCGTTCCGAATCCGTTCCGAATCCGTTCCGAATCCGTTCCGAATCCGTTCCGAATCCGTTCCGAATCCGTTCCGAATCCGTTCCGAATCCGTTCCGAATCCGTTCCGAATCCGTTCCGAATCCGTTCCGAATCCGTTCCGAATCCGTTCCGAATCCGTTCCGAATCCGTTCCGAATCCGTTCCGAATCCGTTCCGAATCCGTTCCGAATCCGTTCCGAATCCGTTCCGAATCCGTTCCGAATCCGTTCCGAATCCGTTCCGAATCCGTTCCGAATCCGTTCCGAATCCGTTCCGAATCCGTTCCGAATCCGTTCCGAATCCGTTCCGAATCCGTTCCGAATCCGTTCCGAATCCGTTCCGAATCCGTTCCGAATCCGTTCCGAATCCGTTCCGAATCCGTTCCGAATCCGTTCCGAATCCGTTCCGAATCCGTTCCGAATCCGTTCCGAATCCGTTCCGAATCCGTTCCGAATCCGTTCCGAATCCGTTCCGAATCCGTTCCGAATCCGTTCCGAATCCGTTCCGAATCCGTTCCGAATCCGTTCCGAATCCGTTCCGAATCCGTTCCGAATCCGTTCCGAATCCGTTCCGAATCCGTTCCGAATCCGTTCCGAATCCGTTCCGAATCCGTTCCGAATCCGTTCCGAATCCGTTCCGAATCCGTTCCGAATCCGTTCCGAATCCGTTCCGAATCCGTTCCGAATCCGTTCCGAATCCGTTCCGAATCCGTTCCGAATCCGTTCCGAATCCGTTCCGAATCCGTTCCGAATCCGTTCCGAATCCGTTCCGAATCCGTTCCGAATCCGTTCCGAATCCGTTCCGAATCCGTTCCGAATCCGTTCCGAATCCGTTCCGAATCCGTTCCGAATCCGTTCCGAATCCGTTCCGAATCCGTTCCGAATCCGTTCCGAATCCGTTCCGAATCCGTTCCGAATCCGTTCCGAATCCGTTCCGAATCCGTTCCGAATCCGTTCCGAATCCGTTCCGAATCCGTTCCGAATCCGTTCCGAATCCGTTCCGAATCCGTTCCGAATCCGTTCCGAATCCGTTCCGAATCCGTTCCGAATCCGTTCCGAATCCGTTCCGAATCCGTTCCGAATCCGTTCCGAATCCGTTCCGAATCCGTTCCGAATCCGTTCCGAATCCGTTCCGAATCCGTTCCGAATCCGTTCCGAATCCGTTCCGAATCCGTTCCGAATCCGTTCCGAATCCGTTCCGAATCCGTTCCGAATCCGTTCCGAATCCGTTCCGAATCCGTTCCGAATCCGTTCCGAATCCGTTCCGAATCCGTTCCGAATCCGTTCCGAATCCGTTCCGAATCCGTTCCGAATCCGTTCCGAATCCGTTCCGAATCCGTTCCGAATCCGTTCCGAATCCGTTCCGAATCCGTTCCGAATCCGTTCCGAATCCGTTCCGAATCCGTTCCGAATCCGTTCCGAATCCGTTCCGAATCCGTTCCGAATCCGTTCCGAATCCGTTCCGAATCCGTTCCGAATCCGTTCCGAATCCGTTCCGAATCCGTTCCGAATCCGTTCCGAATCCGTTCCGAATCCGTTCCGAATCCGTTCCGAATCCGTTCCGAATCCGTTCCGAATCCGTTCCGAATCCGTTCCGAATCCGTTCCGAATCCGTTCCGAATCCGTTCCGAATCCGTTCCGAATCCGTTCCGAATCCGTTCCGAATCCGTTCCGAATCCGTTCCGAATCCGTTCCGAATCCGTTCCGAATCCGTTCCGAATCCGTTCCGAATCCGTTCCGAATCCGTTCCGAATCCGTTCCGAATCCGTTCCGAATCCGTTCCGAATCCGTTCCGAATCCGTTCCGAATCCGTTCCGAATCCGTTCCGAATCCGTTCCGAATCCGTTCCGAATCCGTTCCGAATCCGTTCCGAATCCGTTCCGAATCCGTTCCGAATCCGTTCCGAATCCGTTCCGAATCCGTTCCGAATCCGTTCCGAATCCGTTCCGAATCCGTTCCGAATCCGTTCCGAATCCGTTCCGAATCCGTTCCGAATCCGTTCCGAATCCGTTCCGAATCCGTTCCGAATCCGTTCCGAATCCGTTCCGAATCCGTTCCGAATCCGTTCCGAATCCGTTCCGAATCCGTTCCGAATCCGTTCCGAATCCGTTCCGAATCCGTTCCGAATCCGTTCCGAATCCGTTCCGAATCCGTTCCGAATCCGTTCCGAATCCGTTCCGAATCCGTTCCGAATCCGTTCCGAATCCGTTCCGAATCCGTTCCGAATCCGTTCCGAATCCGTTCCGAATCCGTTCCGAATCCGTTCCGAATCCGTTCCGAATCCGTTCCGAATCCGTTCCGAATCCGTTCCGAATCCGTTCCGAATCCGTTCCGAATCCGTTCCGAATCCGTTCCGAATCCGTTCCGAATCCGTTCCGAATCCGTTCCGAATCCGTTCCGAATCCGTTCCGAATCCGTTCCGAATCCGTTCCGAATCCGTTCCGAATCCGTTCCGAATCCGTTCCGAATCCGTTCCGAATCCGTTCCGAATCCGTTCCGAATCCGTTCCGAATCCGTTCCGAATCCGTTCCGAATCCGTTCCGAATCCGTTCCGAATCCGTTCCGAATCCGTTCCGAATCCGTTCCGAATCCGTTCCGAATCCGTTCCGAATCCGTTCCGAATCCGTTCCGAATCCGTTCCGAATCCGTTCCGAATCCGTTCCGAATCCGTTCCGAATCCGTTCCGAATCCGTTCCGAATCCGTTCCGAATCCGTTCCGAATCCGTTCCGAATCCGTTCCGAATCCGTTCCGAATCCGTTCCGAATCCGTTCCGAATCCGTTCCGAATCCGTTCCGAATCCGTTCCGAATCCGTTCCGAATCCGTTCCGAATCCGTTCCGAATCCGTTCCGAATCCGTTCCGAATCCGTTCCGAATCCGTTCCGAATCCGTTCCGAATCCGTTCCGAATCCGTTCCGAATCCGTTCCGAATCCGTTCCGAATCCGTTCCGAATCCGTTCCGAATCCGTTCCGAATCCGTTCCGAATCCGTTCCGAATCCGTTCCGAATCCGTTCCGAATCCGTTCCGAATCCGTTCCGAATCCGTTCCCGAATCCGTTCCGAATCCGTTCCGAATCCGTTCCGAATCCGTTCCGAATCCGTTCCGAATCCGTTCCGAATCCGTTCCGAATCCGTTCCGAATCCGTTCCGAATCCGTTCCGAATCCGTTCCGAATCCGTTCCGAATCCGTTCCGAATCCGTTCCGAATCCGTTCCGAATCCGTTCCGAATCCGTTCCGAATCCGTTCCGAATCCGTTCCGAATCCGTTCCGAATCCGTTCCGAATCCGTTCCGAATCCGTTCCGAATCCGTTCCGAATCCGTTCCGAATCCGTTCCGAATCCGTTCCGAATCCGTTCCGAATCCGTTCCGAATCCGTTCCGAATCCGTTCCGAATCCGTTCCGAATCCGTTCCGAATCCGTTCCGAATCCGTTCCGAATCCGTTCCGAATCCGTTCCGAATCCGTTCCGAATCCGTTCCGAATCCGTTCCGAATCCGTTCCGAATCCGTTCCGAATCCGTTCCGAATCCGTTCCGAATCCGTTCCGAATCCGTTCCGAATCCGTTCCGAATCCGTTCCGAATCCGTTCCGAATCCGTTCCGAATCCGTTCCGAATCCGTTCCGAATCCGTTCCGAATCCGTTCCGAATCCGTTCCGAATCCGTTCCGAATCCGTTCCGAATCCGTTCCGAATCCGTTCCGAATCCGTTCCGAATCCGTTCCGAATCCGTTCCGAATCCGTTCCGAATCCGTTCCGAATCCGTTCCGAATCCGTTCCGAATCCGTTCCGAATCCGTTCCGAATCCGTTCCGAATCCGTTCCGAATCCGTTCCGAATCCGTTCCGAATCCGTTCCGAATCCGTTCCGAATCCGTTCCGAATCCGTTCCGAATCCGTTCCGAATCCGTTCCGAATCCGTTCCGAATCCGTTCGTTCCGAATCCGTTCCGAATCCGTTCCGAATCCGTTCCGAATCCGTTCCGAATCCGTTCCGAATCCGTTCCGAATCCGTTCCGAATCCGTTCCGAATCCGTTCCGAATCCGTTCCGAATCCGTTCCGAATCCGTTCCGAATCCGTTCCGAATCCGTTCCGAATCCGTTCCGAATCCGTTCCGAATCCGTTCCGAATCCGTTCCGAATCCGTTCCGAATCCGTTCCGAATCCGTTCCGAATCCGTTCCGAATCCGTTCCGAATCCGTTCCGAATCCGTTCCGAATCCGTTCCGAATCCGTTCCGAATCCGTTCCGAATCCGTTCCGAATCCGTTCCGAATCCGTTCCGAATCCGTTCCGAATCCGTTCCGAATCCGTTCCGAATCCGTTCCGAATCCGTTCCGAATCCGTTCCGAATCCGTTCCGAATCCGTTCCGAATCCGTTCCGAATCCGTTCCGAATCCGTTCCGAATCCGTTCCGAATCCGTTCCGAATCCGTTCCGAATCCGTTCCGAATCCGTTCCGAATCCGTTCCGAATCCGTTCCGAATCCGTTCCGAATCCGTTCCGAATCCGTTCCGAATCCGTTCCGAATCCGTTCCGAATCCGTTCCGAATCCGTTCCGAATCCGTTCCGAATCCGTTCCGAATCCGTTCCGAATCCGTTCCGAATCCGTTCCGAATCCGTTCCGAATCCGTTCCGAATCCGTTCCGAATCCGTTCCGAATCCGTTCCGAATCCGTTCCGAATCCGTTCCGAATCCGTTCCGAATCCGTTCCGAATCCGTTCCGAATCCGTTCCGAATCCGTTCCGAATCCGTTCCGAATCCGTTCCGAATCCGTTCCGAATCCGTTCCGAATCCGTTCCGAATCCGTTCCGAATCCGTTCCGAATCCGTTCCGAATCCGTTCCGAATCCGTTCCGAATCCGTTCCGAATCCGTTCCGAATCCGTTCCGAATCCGTTCCGAATCCGTTCCGAATCCGTTCCGAATCCGTTCCGAATCCGTTCCGAATCCGTTCCGAATCCGTTCCGAATCCGTTCCGAATCCGTTCCGAATCCGTTCCGAATCCGTTCCGAATCCGTTCCGAATCCGTTCCGAATCCGTTCCGAATCCGTTCCGAATCCGTTCCGAATCCGTTCCGAATCCGTTCCGAATCCGTTCCGAATCCGTTCCGAATCCGTTCCGAATCCGTTCCGAATCCGTTCCGAATCCGTTCCGAATCCGTTCCGAATCCGTTCCGAATCCGTTCCGAATCCGTTCCGAATCCGTTCCGAATCCGTTCCGAATCCGTTCCGAATCCGTTCCGAATCCGTTCCGAATCCGTTCCGAATCCGTTCCGAATCCGTTCCGAATCCGTTCCGAATCCGTTCCGAATCCGTTCCGAATCCGTTCCGAATCCGTTCCGAATCCGTTCCGAATCCGTTCCGAATCCGTTCCGAATCCGTTCCGAATCCGTTCCGAATCCGTTCCGAATCCGTTCCGAATCCGTTCCGAATCCGTTCCGAATCCGTTCCGAATCCGTTCCGAATCCGTTCCGAATCCGTTCCGAATCCGTTCCGAATCCGTTCCGAATCCGTTCCGAATCCGTTCCGAATCCGTTCCGAATCCGTTCCGAATCCGTTCCGAATCCGTTCCGAATCCGTTCCGAATCCGTTCCGAATCCGTTCCGAATCCGTTCCGAATCCGTTCCGAATCCGTTCCGAATCCGTTCCGAATCCGTTCCGAATCCGTTCCGAATCCGTTCCGAATCCGTTCCGAATCCGTTCCGAATCCGTTCCGAATCCGTTCCGAATCCGTTCCGAATCCGTTCCGAATCCGTTCCGAATCCGTTCCGAATCCGTTCCGAATCCGTTCCGAATCCGTTCCGAATCCGTTCCGAATCCGTTCCGAATCCGTTCCGAATCCGTTCCGAATCCGTTCCGAATCCGTTCCGAATCCGTTCCGAATCCGTTCCGAATCCGTTCCGAATCCGTTCCGAATCCGTTCCGAATCCGTTCCGAATCCGTTCCGAATCCGTTCCGAATCCGTTCCGAATCCGTTCCGAATCCGTTCCGAATCCGTTCCGAATCCGTTCCGAATCCGTTCCGAATCCGTTCCGAATCCGTTCCGAATCCGTTCCGAATCCGTTCCGAATCCGTTCCGAATCCGTTCCGAATCCGTTCCGAATCCGTTCCGAATCCGTTCCGAATCCGTTCCGAATCCGTTCCGAATCCGTTCCGAATCCGTTCCGAATCCGTTCCGAATCCGTTCCGAATCCGTTCCGAATCCGTTCCGAATCCGTTCCGAATCCGTTCCGAATCCGTTCCGAATCCGTTCCGAATCCGTTCCGAATCCGTTCCGAATCCGTTCCGAATCCGTTCCGAATCCGTTCCGAATCCGTTCCGAATCCGTTCCGAATCCGTTCCGAATCCGTTCCGAATCCGTTCCGAATCCGTTCCGAATCCGTTCCGAATCCGTTCCGAATCCGTTCCGAATCCGTTCCGAATCCGTTCCGAATCCGTTCCGAATCCGTTCCGAATCCGTTCCGAATCCGTTCCGAATCCGTTCCGAATCCGTTCCGAATCCGTTCCGAATCCGTTCCGAATCCGTTCCGAATCCGTTCCGAATCCGTTCCGAATCCGTTCCGAATCCGTTCCGAATCCGTTCCGAATCCGTTCCGAATCCGTTCCGAATCCGTTCCGAATCCGTTCCGAATCCGTTCCGAATCCGTTCCGAATCCGTTCCGAATCCGTTCCGAATCCGTTCCGAATCCGTTCCGAATCCGTTCCGAATCCGTTCCGAATCCGTTCCGAATCCGTTCCGAATCCGTTCCGAATCCGTTCCGAATCCGTTCCGAATCCGTTCCGAATCCGTTCCGAATCCGTTCCGAATCCGTTCCGAATCCGTTCCGAATCCGTTCCGAATCCGTTCCGAATCCGTTCCGAATCCGTTCCGAATCCGTTCCGAATCCGTTCCGAATCCGTTCCGAATCCGTTCCGAATCCGTTCCGAATCCGTTCCGAATCCGTTCCGAATCCGTTCCGAATCCGTTCCGAATCCGTTCCGAATCCGTTCCGAATCCGTTCCGAATCCGTTCCGAATCCGTTCCGAATCCGTTCCGAATCCGTTCCGAATCCGTTCCGAATCCGTTCCGAATCCGTTCCGAATCCGTTCCGAATCCGTTCCGAATCCGTTCCGAATCCGTTCCGAATCCGTTCCGAATCCGTTCCGAATCCGTTCCGAATCCGTTCCGAATCCGTTCCGAATCCGTTCCGAATCCGTTCCGAATCCGTTCCGAATCCGTTCCGAATCCGTTCCGAATCCGTTCCGAATCCGTTCCGAATCCGTTCCGAATCCGTTCCGAATCCGTTCCGAATCCGTTCCGAATCCGTTCCGAATCCGTTCCGAATCCGTTCCGAATCCGTTCCGAATCCGTTCCGAATCCGTTCCGAATCCGTTCCGAATCCGTTCCGAATCCGTTCCGAATCCGTTCCGAATCCGTTCCGAATCCGTTCCGAATCCGTTCCGAATCCGTTCCGAATCCGTTCCGAATCCGTTCCGAATCCGTTCCGAATCCGTTCCGAATCCGTTCCGAATCCGTTCCGAATCCGTTCCGAATCCGTTCCGAATCCGTTCCGAATCCGTTCCGAATCCGTTCCGAATCCGTTCCGAATCCGTTCCGAATCCGTTCCGAATCCGTTCCGAATCCGTTCCGAATCCGTTCCGAATCCGTTCCGAATCCGTTCCGAATCCGTTCCGAATCCGTTCCGAATCCGTTCCGAATCCGTTCCGAATCCGTTCCGAATCCGTTCCGAATCCGTTCCGAATCCGTTCCGAATCCGTTCCGAATCCGTTCCGAATCCGTTCCGAATCCGTTCCGAATCCGTTCCGAATCCGTTCCGAATCCGTTCCGAATCCGTTCCGAATCCGTTCCGAATCCGTTCCGAATCCGTTCCGAATCCGTTCCGAATCCGTTCCGAATCCGTTCCGAATCCGTTCCGAATCCGTTCCGAATCCGTTCCGAATCCGTTCCGAATCCGTTCCGAATCCGTTCCGAATCCGTTCCGAATCCGTTCCGAATCCGTTCCGAATCCGTTCCGAATCCGTTCCGAATCCGTTCCGAATCCGTTCCGAATCCGTTCCGAATCCGTTCCGAATCCGTTCCGAATCCGTTCCGAATCCGTTCCGAATCCGTTCCGAATCCGTTCCGAATCCGTTCCGAATCCGTTCCGAATCCGTTCCGAATCCGTTCCGAATCCGTTCCGAATCCGTTCCGAATCCGTTCCGAATCCGTTCCGAATCCGTTCCGAATCCGTTCCGAATCCGTTCCGAATCCGTTCCGAATCCGTTCCGAATCCGTTCCGAATCCGTTCCGAATCCGTTCCGAATCCGTTCCGAATCCGTTCCGAATCCGTTCCGAATCCGTTCCGAATCCGTTCCGAATCCGTTCCGAATCCGTTCCGAATCCGTTCCGAATCCGTTCCGAATCCGTTCCGAATCCGTTCCGAATCCGTTCCGAATCCGTTCCGAATCCGTTCCGAATCCGTTCCGAATCCGTTCCGAATCCGTTCCGAATCCGTTCCGAATCCGTTCCGAATCCGTTCCGAATCCGTTCCGAATCCGTTCCGAATCCGTTCCGAATCCGTTCCGAATCCGTTCCGAATCCGTTCCGAATCCGTTCCGAATCCGTTCCGAATCCGTTCCGAATCCGTTCCGAATCCGTTCCGAATCCGTTCCGAATCCGTTCCGAATCCGTTCCGAATCCGTTCCGAATCCGTTCCGAATCCGTTCCGAATCCGTTCCGAATCCGTTCCGAATCCGTTCCGAATCCGTTCCGAATCCGTTCCGAATCCGTTCCGAATCCGTTCCGAATCCGTTCCGAATCCGTTCCGAATCCGTTCCGAATCCGTTCCGAATCCGTTCCGAATCCGTTCCGAATCCGTTCCGAATCCGTTCCGAATCCGTTCCGAATCCGTTCCGAATCCGTTCCGAATCCGTTCCGAATCCGTTCCGAATCCGTTCCGAATCCGTTCCGAATCCGTTCCGAATCCGTTCCGAATCCGTTCCGAATCCGTTCCGAATCCGTTCCGAATCCGTTCCGAATCCGTTCCGAATCCGTTCCGAATCCGTTCCGAATCCGTTCCGAATCCGTTCCGAATCCGTTCCGAATCCGTTCCGAATCCGTTCCGAATCCGTTCCGAATCCGTTCCGAATCCGTTCCGAATCCGTTCCGAATCCGTTCCGAATCCGTTCCGAATCCGTTCCGAATCCGTTCCGAATCCGTTCCGAATCCGTTCCGAATCCGTTCCGAATCCGTTCCGAATCCGTTCCGAATCCGTTCCGAATCCGTTCCGAATCCGTTCCGAATCCGTTCCGAATCCGTTCCGAATCCGTTCCGAATCCGTTCCGAATCCGTTCCGAATCCGTTCCGAATCCGTTCCGAATCCGTTCCGAATCCGTTCCGAATCCGTTCCGAATCCGTTCCGAATCCGTTCCGAATCCGTTCCGAATCCGTTCCGAATCCGTTCCGAATCCGTTCCGAATCCGTTCCGAATCCGTTCCGAATCCGTTCCGAATCCGTTCCGAATCCGTTCCGAATCCGTTCCGAATCCGTTCCGAATCCGTTCCGAATCCGTTCCGAATCCGTTCCGAATCCGTTCCGAATCCGTTCCGAATCCGTTCCGAATCCGTTCCGAATCCGTTCCGAATCCGTTCCGAATCCGTTCCGAATCCGTTCCGAATCCGTTCCGAATCCGTTCCGAATCCGTTCCGAATCCGTTCCGAATCCGTTCCGAATCCGTTCCGAATCCGTTCCGAATCCGTTCCGAATCCGTTCCGAATCCGTTCCGAATCCGTTCCGAATCCGTTCCGAATCCGTTCCGAATCCGTTCCGAATCCGTTCCGAATCCGTTCCGAATCCGTTCCGAATCCGTTCCGAATCCGTTCCGAATCCGTTCCGAATCCGTTCCGAATCCGTTCCGAATCCGTTCCGAATCCGTTCCGAATCCGTTCCGAATCCGTTCCGAATCCGTTCCGAATCCGTTCCGAATCCGTTCCGAATCCGTTCCGAATCCGTTCCGAATCCGTTCCGAATCCGTTCCGAATCCGTTCCGAATCCGTTCCGAATCCGTTCCGAATCCGTTCCGAATCCGTTCCGAATCCGTTCCGAATCCGTTCCGAATCCGTTCCGAATCCGTTCCGAATCCGTTCCGAATCCGTTCCGAATCCGTTCCGAATCCGTTCCGAATCCGTTCCGAATCCGTTCCGAATCCGTTCCGAATCCGTTCCGAATCCGTTCCGAATCCGTTCCGAATCCGTTCCGAATCCGTTCCGAATCCGTTCCGAATCCGTTCCGAATCCGTTCCGAATCCGTTCCGAATCCGTTCCGAATCCGTTCCGAATCCGTTCCGAATCCGTTCCGAATCCGTTCCGAATCCGTTCCGAATCCGTTCCGAATCCGTTCCGAATCCGTTCCGAATCCGTTCCGAATCCGTTCCGAATCCGTTCCGAATCCGTTCCGAATCCGTTCCGAATCCGTTCCGAATCCGTTCCGAATCCGTTCCGAATCCGTTCCGAATCCGTTCCGAATCCGTTCCGAATCCGTTCCGAATCCGTTCCGAATCCGTTCCGAATCCGTTCCGAATCCGTTCCGAATCCGTTCCGAATCCGTTCCGAATCCGTTCCGAATCCGTTCCGAATCCGTTCCGAATCCGTTCCGAATCCGTTCCGAATCCGTTCCGAATCCGTTCCGAATCCGTTCCGAATCCGTTCCGAATCCGTTCCGAATCCGTTCCGAATCCGTTCCGAATCCGTTCCGAATCCGTTCCGAATCCGTTCCGAATCCGTTCCGAATCCGTTCCGAATCCGTTCCGAATCCGTTCCGAATCCGTTCCGAATCCGTTCCGAATCCGTTCCGAATCCGTTCCGAATCCGTTCCGAATCCGTTCCGAATCCGTTCCGAATCCGTTCCGAATCCGTTCCGAATCCGTTCCGAATCCGTTCCGAATCCGTTCCGAATCCGTTCCGAATCCGTTCCGAATCCGTTCCGAATCCGTTCCGAATCCGTTCCGAATCCGTTCCGAATCCGTTCCGAATCCGTTCCGAATCCGTTCCGAATCCGTTCCGAATCCGTTCCGAATCCGTTCCGAATCCGTTCCGAATCCGTTCCGAATCCGTTCCGAATCCGTTCCGAATCCGTTCCGAATCCGTTCCGAATCCGTTCCGAATCCGTTCCGAATCCGTTCCGAATCCGTTCCGAATCCGTTCCGAATCCGTTCCGAATCCGTTCCGAATCCGTTCCGAATCCGTTCCGAATCCGTTCCGAATCCGTTCCGAATCCGTTCCGAATCCGTTCCGAATCCGTTCCGAATCCGTTCCGAATCCGTTCCGAATCCGTTCCGAATCCGTTCCGAATCCGTTCCGAATCCGTTCCGAATCCGTTCCGAATCCGTTCCGAATCCGTTCCGAATCCGTTCCGAATCCGTTCCGAATCCGTTCCGAATCCGTTCCGAATCCGTTCCGAATCCGTTCCGAATCCGTTCCGAATCCGTTCCGAATCCGTTCCGAATCCGTTCCGAATCCGTTCCGAATCCGTTCCGAATCCGTTCCGAATCCGTTCCGAATCCGTTCCGAATCCGTTCCGAATCCGTTCCGAATCCGTTCCGAATCCGTTCCGAATCCGTTCCGAATCCGTTCCGAATCCGTTCCGAATCCGTTCCGAATCCGTTCCGAATCCGTTCCGAATCCGTTCCGAATCCGTTCCGAATCCGTTCCGAATCCGTTCCGAATCCGTTCCGAATCCGTTCCGAATCCGTTCCGAATCCGTTCCGAATCCGTTCCGAATCCGTTCCGAATCCGTTCCGAATCCGTTCCGAATCCGTTCCGAATCCGTTCCGAATCCGTTCCGAATCCGTTCCGAATCCGTTCCGAATCCGTTCCGAATCCGTTCCGAATCCGTTCCGAATCCGTTCCGAATCCGTTCCGAATCCGTTCCGAATCCGTTCCGAATCCGTTCCGAATCCGTTCCGAATCCGTTCCGAATCCGTTCCGAATCCGTTCCGAATCCGTTCCGAATCCGTTCCGAATCCGTTCCGAATCCGTTCCGAATCCGTTCCGAATCCGTTCCGAATCCGTTCCGAATCCGTTCCGAATCCGTTCCGAATCCGTTCCGAATCCGTTCCGAATCCGTTCCGAATCCGTTCCGAATCCGTTCCGAATCCGTTCCGAATCCGTTCCGAATCCGTTCCGAATCCGTTCCGAATCCGTTCCGAATCCGTTCCGAATCCGTTCCGAATCCGTTCCGAATCCGTTCCGAATCCGTTCCGAATCCGTTCCGAATCCGTTCCGAATCCGTTCCGAATCCGTTCCGAATCCGTTCCGAATCCGTTCCGAATCCGTTCCGAATCCGTTCCGAATCCGTTCCGAATCCGTTCCGAATCCGTTCCGAATCCGTTCCGAATCCGTTCCGAATCCGTTCCGAATCCGTTCCGAATCCGTTCCGAATCCGTTCCGAATCCGTTCCGAATCCGTTCCGAATCCGTTCCGAATCCGTTCCGAATCCGTTCCGAATCCGTTCCGAATCCGTTCCGAATCCGTTCCGAATCCGTTCCGAATCCGTTCCGAATCCGTTCCGAATCCGTTCCGAATCCGTTCCGAATCCGTTCCGAATCCGTTCCGAATCCGTTCCGAATCCGTTCCGAATCCGTTCCGAATCCGTTCCGAATCCGTTCCGAATCCGTTCCGAATCCGTTCCGAATCCGTTCCGAATCCGTTCCGAATCCGTTCCGAATCCGTTCCGAATCCGTTCCGAATCCGTTCCGAATCCGTTCCGAATCCGTTCCGAATCCGTTCCGAATCCGTTCCGAATCCGTTCCGAATCCGTTCCGAATCCGTTCCGAATCCGTTCCGAATCCGTTCCGAATCCGTTCCGAATCCGTTCCGAATCCGTTCCGAATCCGTTCCGAATCCGTTCCGAATCCGTTCCGAATCCGTTCCGAATCCGTTCCGAATCCGTTCCGAATCCGTTCCGAATCCGTTCCGAATCCGTTCCGAATCCGTTCCGAATCCGTTCCGAATCCGTTCCGAATCCGTTCCGAATCCGTTCCGAATCCGTTCCGAATCCGTTCCGAATCCGTTCCGAATCCGTTCCGAATCCGTTCCGAATCCGTTCCGAATCCGTTCCGAATCCGTTCCGAATCCGTTCCGAATCCGTTCCGAATCCGTTCCGAATCCGTTCCGAATCCGTTCCGAATCCGTTCCGAATCCGTTCCGAATCCGTTCCGAATCCGTTCCGAATCCGTTCCGAATCCGTTCCGAATCCGTTCCGAATCCGTTCCGAATCCGTTCCGAATCCGTTCCGAATCCGTTCCGAATCCGTTCCGAATCCGTTCCGAATCCGTTCCGAATCCGTTCCGAATCCGTTCCGAATCCGTTCCGAATCCGTTCCGAATCCGTTCCGAATCCGTTCCGAATCCGTTCCGAATCCGTTCCGAATCCGTTCCGAATCCGTTCCGAATCCGTTCCGAATCCGTTCCGAATCCGTTCCGAATCCGTTCCGAATCCGTTCCGAATCCGTTCCGAATCCGTTCCGAATCCGTTCCGAATCCGTTCCGAATCCGTTCCGAATCCGTTCCGAATCCGTTCCGAATCCGTTCCGAATCCGTTCCGAATCCGTTCCGAATCCGTTCCGAATCCGTTCCGAATCCGTTCCGAATCCGTTCCGAATCCGTTCCGAATCCGTTCCGAATCCGTTCCGAATCCGTTCCGAATCCGTTCCGAATCCGTTCCGAATCCGTTCCGAATCCGTTCCGAATCCGTTCCGAATCCGTTCCGAATCCGTTCCGAATCCGTTCCGAATCCGTTCCGAATCCGTTCCGAATCCGTTCCGAATCCGTTCCGAATCCGTTCCGAATCCGTTCCGAATCCGTTCCGAATCCGTTCCGAATCCGTTCCGAATCCGTTCCGAATCCGTTCCGAATCCGTTCCGAATCCGTTCCGAATCCGTTCCGAATCCGTTCCGAATCCGTTCCGAATCCGTTCCGAATCCGTTCCGAATCCGTTCCGAATCCGTTCCGAATCCGTTCCGAATCCGTTCCGAATCCGTTCCGAATCCGTTCCGAATCCGTTCCGAATCCGTTCCGAATCCGTTCCGAATCCGTTCCGAATCCGTTCCGAATCCGTTCCGAATCCGTTCCGAATCCGTTCCGAATCCGTTCCGAATCCGTTCCGAATCCGTTCCGAATCCGTTCCGAATCCGTTCCGAATCCGTTCCGAATCCGTTCCGAATCCGTTCCGAATCCGTTCCGAATCCGTTCCGAATCCGTTCCGAATCCGTTCCGAATCCGTTCCGAATCCGTTCCGAATCCGTTCCGAATCCGTTCCGAATCCGTTCCGAATCCGTTCCGAATCCGTTCCGAATCCGTTCCGAATCCGTTCCGAATCCGTTCCGAATCCGTTCCGAATCCGTTCCGAATCCGTTCCGAATCCGTTCCGAATCCGTTCCGAATCCGTTCCGAATCCGTTCCGAATCCGTTCCGAATCCGTTCCGAATCCGTTCCGAATCCGTTCCGAATCCGTTCCGAATCCGTTCCGAATCCGTTCCGAATCCGTTCCGAATCCGTTCCGAATCCGTTCCGAATCCGTTCCGAATCCGTTCCGAATCCGTTCCGAATCCGTTCCGAATCCGTTCCGAATCCGTTCCGAATCCGTTCCGAATCCGTTCCGAATCCGTTCCGAATCCGTTCCGAATCCGTTCCGAATCCGTTCCGAATCCGTTCCGAATCCGTTCCGAATCCGTTCCGAATCCGTTCCGAATCCGTTCCGAATCCGTTCCGAATCCGTTCCGAATCCGTTCCGAATCCGTTCCGAATCCGTTCCGAATCCGTTCCGAATCCGTTCCGAATCCGTTCCGAATCCGGTTCCGAATCCGTTCCGAATCCGTTCCGAATCCGTTCCGAATCCGTTCCGAATCCGTTCCGAATCCGTTCCGAATCCGTTCCGAATCCGTTCCGAATCCGTTCCGAATCCGTTCCGAATCCGTTCCGAATCCGTTCCGAATCCGTTCGTCGAATCCGTTCCGAATCCGTTCCGAATCCGTTCCGAATCCGTTCCGAATCCGTTCCGAATCCGTTCCGAATCCGTTCCGAATCCGTTCCGAATCCGTTCCGAATCCGTTCCGAATCCGTTCCGAATCCGTTCCGAATCCGTTCCGAATCCGTTCCGAATCCGTTCCGAATCCGTTCCGAATCCGTTCCGAATCCGTTCCGATCCGTTCCGAATCCGTTCCGAATCCGTTCCGAATCCGTTCCGAATCCGTTCGAATCCGTTCCGAATCCGTTCCGAATCCGTTCCGAATCCGTTCCGAATCCGTTCCGAATCCGTTCCGAATCCGTTCCGAATCCGTTCCGAATCCGTTCCGAATCCGTTCCGAATCCGTTCCGAATCCGTTCCGAATCCGTTCCGAATCCGTTCCGAATCCGTTCCGAATCCGTTCCGAATCCGTTCCGAATCCGTTCCGAATCCGTTCCGAATCCGTTCCGAATCCGTTCCGAATCCGTTCCGAATCCGTTCCGAATCCGTTCCGAATCCGTTCCGAATCCGTTCCGAATCCGTTCCGAATCCGTTCCGAATCCGTTCCGAATCCGTTCCGAATCCGTTCCGAATCCGTTCCGAATCCGTTCCGAATCCGTTCCGAATCCGTTCGAATCCGTTCCGAATCCGTTCCGAATCCGTTCCGAATCCGTTCCGAATCCGTTCCGAATCCGTTCCGAATCCGTTCCGAATCCGTTCCGAATCCGTTCCGAATCCGTTCCGAATCCGTTCCGAATCCGTTCCGAATCCGTTCCGAATCCGTTCCGAATCCGTTCCGAATCCGTTCCGATCCGTTCCGAATCCGTTCGAATCCGTTCCGAATCCGTTCCGAATCCGTTCCGAATCCGTTCCGAATCCGTTCCGAATCCGTTCCGAATCCGTTCCGAATCCGTTCCGAATCCGTTCCGAATCCGTTCCGAATCGTTCCGAATCCGTTCCGAATCCGTTCCGAATCCGTTCCGAATCCGTTCCGAATCCGTTCCGAATCCGTTCCGAATCCGTTCCGAATCCGTTCCGAATCCGTTCCGAATCCGTTCCGAATCCGTTCCGAATCCGTTCCGAATCCGTTCCGAATCCGTTCCGATCCGTTCCGAATCCGTTCCGAATCCGTTCCGAATCCGTTCGAATCCGTTCCGAATCCGTTCCGAATCCGTTCCGAATCCGTTCCGAATCCGTTCCGAATCCGATCCGAATCCGTTCCGAATCCGTTCCGAATCCGTTCCGAATCCGTTCCGAATCCGTTCCGAATCCGTTCCGAATCCGTTCCGAATCCGTTCCGAATCCGTTCCGAATCCGTTCCGAATCCGTTCCGAATCCGTTCCGAATCCGTTCCGAATCCGTTCCGAATCCGTTCCGAATCCGTTCCGAATCCGTTCCGAATCCGTTCCGAATCCGTTCCGAATCCGTTCCGAATCCGTTCCGAATCCGTTCCGAATCCGTTCCGAATCCGTTCCGAATCCGTTCCGAATCCGTTCCGAATCCGTTCCGAATCCGTTCCGAATCCGTTCCGAATCCGTCCGAATCCGTTCCGAATCCGTTCCGAATCCGTTCCGAATCCGTTCCGAATCCGTTCCGAATCCGTTCCGAATCCGTTCCGAATCCGTTCCGAATCCGTTCCGAATCCGTTCCGAATCCGTTCCGATCCGTTCCGAATCCGTTCCGAATCCGTTCCGAATCCGTTCCGAATCCGTTCCGAATCCGTTCCGAATCCGTTCCGAATCCGTTCCGAATCCGTTCCGAATCCGTTCCGAATCCGTTCCGAATCCGTTCCGAATCCGTTCCGAATCCGTTCCGATCCGTTCCGAATCCGTTCCGAATCCGTTCCGAATCCGTTCCGAATCCGTTCCGAATCCGTTCCGAATCCGTTCCGAATCCGTTCCGAATCCGTTCCGAATCCGTTCCGAATCCGTTCCGAATCCGTTCCGAATCCGTTCCGAATCCGTTCCGAATCCGTTCCGAATCCGTTCCGAATCCGTTCCGAATCCGTTCCGAATCCGTTCCGAATCCGTTCCGAATCCGTTCCGAATCCGTTCCGAATCCGTTCCGAATCCGTTCCGAATCCGTTCCGAATCCGTTCCGAATCCGTTCCGAATCCGTTCCGAATCCGTTCCGAATCCGTTCCGAATCCGTTCCGAATCCGTTCCGAATCCGTTCCGAATCCGTTCCGAATCCGTTCCGAATCCGTTCCGAATCCGTTCCGAATCCGTTCCGAATCCGTTCCGAATCCGTTCCGAATCCGTTCCGAATCCGTTCCGAATCCGTTCCGAATCCGTTCCGAATCCGTTCCGAATCCGTTCCGAATCCGTTCCGAATCCGTTCCGAATCCGTTCCGAATCCGTTCCGAATCCGTTCCGAATCCGTTCCGAATCCGTTCCGAATCCGTTCCGAATCCGTTCCGAATCCGTTCCGAATCCGTTCCGAATCCGTTCCGAATCCGTTCCGAATCCGTTCCGAATCCGTTCCGAATCCGTTCCGAATCCGTTCCGAATCCGTTCCGAATCCGTTCCGAATCCGTTCCGAATCCGTTCCGAATCCGTTCCGAATCCGTTCCGAATCCGTTCCGAATCCGTTCCGAATCCGTTCCGAATCCGTTCCGAATCCGTTCCGAATCCGTTCCGAATCCGTTCCGAATCCGTTCCGAATCCGTTCCGAATCCGTTCCGAATCCGTTCCGAATCCGTTCCGAATCCGTTCCGAATCCGTTCCGAATCCGTTCCGAATCCGTTCCGAATCCGTTCCGAATCCGTTCCGAATCCGTTCCGAATCCGTTCCGAATCCGTTCCGAATCCGTTCCGAATCCGTTCCGAATCCGTTCCGAATCCGTTCCGAATCCGTTCCGAATCCGTTCCGAATCCGTTCCGAATCCGTTCCGAATCCGTTCCGAATCCGTTCCGAATCCGTTCCGAATCCGTTCCGAATCCGTTCCGAATCCGTTCCGAATCCGTTCCGAATCCGTTCCGAATCCGTTCCGAATCCGTTCCGAATCCGTTCCGAATCCGTTCCGAATCCGTTCCGAATCCGTTCCGAATCCGTTCCGAATCCGTTCCGAATCCGTTCCGAATCCGTTCCGAATCCGTTCCGAATCCGTTCCGAATCCGTTCCGAATCCGTTCCGAATCCGTTCCGAATCCGTTCCGAATCCGTTCCGAATCCGTTCCGAATCCGTTCCGAATCCGTTCCGAATCCGTTCCGAATCCGTTCCGAATCCGTTCCGAATCCGTTCCGAATCCGTTCCGAATCCGTTCCGAATCCGTTCCGAATCCGTTCCGAATCCGTTCCGAATCCGTTCCGAATCCGTTCCGAATCCGTTCCGAATCCGTTCCGAATCCGTTCCGAATCCGTTCCGAATCCGTTCCGAATCCGTTCCGAATCCGTTCCGAATCCGTTCCGAATCCGTTCCGAATCCGTTCCGAATCCGTTCCGAATCCGTTCCGAATCCGTTCCGAATCCGTTCCGAATCCGTTCCGAATCCGTTCCGAATCCGTTCCGAATCCGTTCCGAATCCGTTCCGAATCCGTTCCGAATCCGTTCCGAATCCGTTCCGAATCCGTTCCGAATCCGTTCCGAATCCGTTCCGAATCCGTTCCGAATCCGTTCCGAATCCGTTCCGAATCCGTTCCGAATCCGTTCCGAATCCGTTCCGAATCCGTTCCGAATCCGTTCCGAATCCGTTCCGAATCCGTTCCGAATCCGTTCCGAATCCGTTCCGAATCCGTTCCGAATCCGTTCCGAATCCGTTCCGAATCCGTTCCGAATCCGTTCCGAATCCGTTCCGAATCCGTTCCGAATCCGTTCCGAATCCGTTCCGAATCCGTTCCGAATCCGTTCCGAATCCGTTCCGAATCCGTTCCGAATCCGTTCCGAATCCGTTCCGAATCCGTTCCGAATCCGTTCCGAATCCGTTCCGAATCCGTTCCGAATCCGTTCCGAATCCGTTCCGAATCCGTTCCGAATCCGTTCCGAATCCGTTCCGAATCCGTTCCGAATCCGTTCCGAATCCGTTCCGAATCCGTTCCGAATCCGTTCCGAATCCGTTCCGAATCCGTTCCGAATCCGTTCCGAATCCGTTCCGAATCCGTTCCGAATCCGTTCCGAATCCGTTCCGAATCCGTTCCGAATCCGTTCCGAATCCGTTCCGAATCCGTTCCGAATCCGTTCCGAATCCGTTCCGAATCCGTTCCGAATCCGTTCCGAATCCGTTCCGAATCCGTTCCGAATCCGTTCCGAATCCGTTCCGAATCCGTTCCGAATCCGTTCCGAATCCGTTCCGAATCCGTTCCGAATCCGTTCCGAATCCGTTCCGAATCCGTTCCGAATCCGTTCCGAATCCGTTCCGAATCCGTTCCGAATCCGTTCCGAATCCGTTCCGAATCCGTTCCGAATCCGTTCCGAATCCGTTCCGAATCCGTTCCGAATCCGTTCCGAATCCGTTCCGAATCCGTTCCGAATCCGTTCCGAATCCGTTCCGAATCCGTTCCGAATCCGTTCCGAATCCGTTCCGAATCCGTTCCGAATCCGTTCCGAATCCGTTCCGAATCCGTTCCGAATCCGTTCCGAATCCGTTCCGAATCCGTTCCGAATCCGTTCCGAATCCGTTCCGAATCCGTTCCGAATCCGTTCCGAATCCGTTCCGAATCCGTTCCGAATCCGTTCCGAATCCGTTCCGAATCCGTTCCGAATCCGTTCCGAATCCGTTCCGAATCCGTTCCGAATCCGTTCCGAATCCGTTCCGAATCCGTTCCGAATCCGTTCCGAATCCGTTCCGAATCCGTTCCGAATCCGTTCCGAATCCGTTCCGAATCCGTTCCGAATCCGTTCCGAATCCGTTCCGAATCCGTTCCGAATCCGTTCCGAATCCGTTCCGAATCCGTTCCGAATCCGTTCCGAATCCGTTCCGAATCCGTTCCGAATCCGTTCCGAATCCGTTCCGAATCCGTTCCGAATCCGTTCCGAATCCGTTCCGAATCCGTTCCGAATCCGTTCCGAATCCGTTCCGAATCCGTTCCGAATCCGTTCCGAATCCGTTCCGAATCCGTTCCGAATCCGTTCCGAATCCGTTCCGAATCCGTTCCGAATCCGTTCCGAATCCGTTCCGAATCCGTTCCGAATCCGTTCCGAATCCGTTCCGAATCCGTTCCGAATCCGTTCCGAATCCGTTCCGAATCCGTTCCGAATCCGTTCCGAATCCGTTCCGAATCCGTTCCGAATCCGTTCCGAATCCGTTCCGAATCCGTTCCGAATCCGTTCCGAATCCGTTCCGAATCCGTTCCGAATCCGTTCCGAATCCGTTCCGAATCCGTTCCGAATCCGTTCCGAATCCGTTCCGAATCCGTTCCGAATCCGTTCCGAATCCGTTCCGAATCCGTTCCGAATCCGTTCCGAATCCGTTCCGAATCCGTTCCGAATCCGTTCCGAATCCGTTCCGAATCCGTTCCGAATCCGTTCCGAATCCGTTCCGAATCCGTTCCGAATCCGTTCCGAATCCGTTCCGAATCCGTTCCGAATCCGTTCCGAATCCGTTCCGAATCCGTTCCGAATCCGTTCCGAATCCGTTCCGAATCCGTTCCGAATCCGTTCCGAATCCGTTCCGAATCCGTTCCGAATCCGTTCCGAATCCGTTCCGAATCCGTTCCGAATCCGTTCCGAATCCGTTCCGAATCCGTTCCGAATCCGTTCCGAATCCGTTCCGAATCCGTTCCGAATCCGTTCCGAATCCGTTCCGAATCCGTTCCGAATCCGTTCCGAATCCGTTCCGAATCCGTTCCGAATCCGTTCCGAATCCGTTCCGAATCCGTTCCGAATCCGTTCCGAATCCGTTCCGAATCCGTTCCGAATCCGTTCCGAATCCGTTCCGAATCCGTTCCGAATCCGTTCCGAATCCGTTCCGAATCCGTTCCGAATCCGTTCCGAATCCGTTCCGAATCCGTTCCGAATCCGTTCCGAATCCGTTCCGAATCCGTTCCGAATCCGTTCCGAATCCGTTCCGAATCCGTTCCGAATCCGTTCCGAATCCGTTCCGAATCCGTTCCGAATCCGTTCCGAATCCGTTCCGAATCCGTTCCGAATCCGTTCCGAATCCGTTCCGAATCCGTTCCGAATCCGTTCCGAATCCGTTCCGAATCCGTTCCGAATCCGTTCCGAATCCGTTCCGAATCCGTTCCGAATCCGTTCCGAATCCGTTCCGAATCCGTTCCGAATCCGTTCCGAATCCGTTCCGAATCCGTTCCGAATCCGTTCCGAATCCGTTCCGAATCCGTTCCGAATCCGTTCCGAATCCGTTCCGAATCCGTTCCGAATCCGTTCCGAATCCGTTCCGAATCCGTTCCGAATCCGTTCCGAATCCGTTCCGAATCCGTTCCGAATCCGTTCCGAATCCGTTCCGAATCCGTTCCGAATCCGTTCCGAATCCGTTCCGAATCCGTTCCGAATCCGTTCCGAATCCGTTCCGAATCCGTTCCGAATCCGTTCCGAATCCGTTCCGAATCCGTTCCGAATCCGTTCCGAATCCGTTCCGAATCCGTTCCGAATCCGTTCCGAATCCGTTCCGAATCCGTTCCGAATCCGTTCCGAATCCGTTCCGAATCCGTTCCGAATCCGTTCCGAATCCGTTCCGAATCCGTTCCGAATCCGTTCCGAATCCGTTCCGAATCCGTTCCGAATCCGTTCCGAATCCGTTCCGAATCCGTTCCGAATCCGTTCCGAATCCGTTCCGAATCCGTTCCGAATCCGTTCCGAATCCGTTCCGAATCCGTTCCGAATCCGTTCCGAATCCGTTCCGAATCCGTTCCGAATCCGTTCCGAATCCGTTCCGAATCCGTTCCGAATCCGTTCCGAATCCGTTCCGAATCCGTTCCGAATCCGTTCCGAATCCGTTCCGAATCCGTTCCGAATCCGTTCCGAATCCGTTCCGAATCCGTTCCGAATCCGTTCCGAATCCGTTCCGAATCCGTTCCGAATCCGTTCCGAATCCGTTCCGAATCCGTTCCGAATCCGTTCCGAATCCGTTCCGAATCCGTTCCGAATCCGTTCCGAATCCGTTCCGAATCCGTTCCGAATCCGTTCCGAATCCGTTCCGAATCCGTTCCGAATCCGTTCCGAATCCGTTCCGAATCCGTTCCGAATCCGTTCCGAATCCGTTCCGAATCCGTTCCGAATCCGTTCCGAATCCGTTCCGAATCCGTTCCGAATCCGTTCCGAATCCGTTCCGAATCCGTTCCGAATCCGTTCCGAATCCGTTCCGAATCCGTTCCGAATCCGTTCCGAATCCGTTCCGAATCCGTTCCGAATCCGTTCCGAATCCGTTCCGAATCCGTTCCGAATCCGTTCCGAATCCGTTCCGAATCCGTTCCGAATCCGTTCCGAATCCGTTCCGAATCCGTTCCGAATCCGTTCCGAATCCGTTCCGAATCCGTTCCGAATCCGTTCCGAATCCGTTCCGAATCCGTTCCGAATCCGTTCCGAATCCGTTCCGAATCCGTTCCGAATCCGTTCCGAATCCGTTCCGAATCCGTTCCGAATCCGTTCCGAATCCGTTCCGAATCCGTTCCGAATCCGTTCCGAATCCGTTCCGAATCCGTTCCGAATCCGTTCCGAATCCGTTCCGAATCCGTTCCGAATCCGTTCCGAATCCGTTCCGAATCCGTTCCGAATCCGTTCCGAATCCGTTCCGAATCCGTTCCGAATCCGTTCCGAATCCGTTCCGAATCCGTTCCGAATCCGTTCCGAATCCGTTCCGAATCCGTTCCGAATCCGTTCCGAATCCGTTCCGAATCCGTTCCGAATCCGTTCCGAATCCGTTCCGAATCCGTTCCGAATCCGTTCCGAATCCGTTCCGAATCCGTTCCGAATCCGTTCCGAATCCGTTCCGAATCCGTTCCGAATCCGTTCCGAATCCGTTCCGAATCCGTTCCGAATCCGTTCCGAATCCGTTCCGAATCCGTTCCGAATCCGTTCCGAATCCGTTCCGAATCCGTTCCGAATCCGTTCCGAATCCGTTCCGAATCCGTTCCGAATCCGTTCCGAATCCGTTCCGAATCCGTTCCGAATCCGTTCCGAATCCGTTCCGAATCCGTTCCGAATCCGTTCCGAATCCGTTCCGAATCCGTTCCGAATCCGTTCCGAATCCGTTCCGAATCCGTTCCGAATCCGTTCCGAATCCGTTCCGAATCCGTTCCGAATCCGTTCCGAATCCGTTCCGAATCCGTTCCGAATCCGTTCCGAATCCGTTCCGAATCCGTTCCGAATCCGTTCCGAATCCGTTCCGAATCCGTTCCGAATCCGTTCCGAATCCGTTCCGAATCCGTTCCGAATCCGTTCCGAATCCGTTCCGAATCCGTTCCGAATCCGTTCCGAATCCGTTCCGAATCCGTTCCGAATCCGTTCCGAATCCGTTCCGAATCCGTTCCGAATCCGTTCCGAATCCGTTCCGAATCCGTTCCGAATCCGTTCCGAATCCGTTCCGAATCCGTTCCGAATCCGTTCCGAATCCGTTCCGAATCCGTTCCGAATCCGTTCCGAATCCGTTCCGAATCCGTTCCGAATCCGTTCCGAATCCGTTCCGAATCCGTTCCGAATCCGTTCCGAATCCGTTCCGAATCCGTTCCGAATCCGTTCCGAATCCGTTCCGAATCCGTTCCGAATCCGTTCCGAATCCGTTCCGAATCCGTTCCGAATCCGTTCCGAATCCGTTCCGAATCCGTTCCGAATCCGTTCCGAATCCGTTCCGAATCCGTTCCGAATCCGTTCCGAATCCGTTCCGAATCCGTTCCGAATCCGTTCCGAATCCGTTCCGAATCCGTTCCGAATCCGTTCCGAATCCGTTCCGAATCCGTTCCGAATCCGTTCCGAATCCGTTCCGAATCCGTTCCGAATCCGTTCCGAATCCGTTCCGAATCCGTTCCGAATCCGTTCCGAATCCGTTCCGAATCCGTTCCGAATCCGTTCCGAATCCGTTCCGAATCCGTTCCGAATCCGTTCCGAATCCGTTCCGAATCCGTTCCGAATCCGTTCCGAATCCGTTCCGAATCCGTTCCGAATCCGTTCCGAATCCGTTCCGAATCCGTTCCGAATCCGTTCCGAATCCGTTCCGAATCCGTTCCGAATCCGTTCCGAATCCGTTCCGAATCCGTTCCGAATCCGTTCCGAATCCGTTCCGAATCCGTTCCGAATCCGTTCCGACTCCGTTCCGAATCCGTTCCGAATCCGTTCCGAATCCGTTCCGAATCCGTTCCGAATCCGTTCCGAATCCGTTCCGAATCCGTTCCGAATCCGTTCCGAATCCGTTCCGAATCCGTTCCGAATCCGTTCCGAATCCGTTCCGAATCCGTTCCGAATCCGTTCCGAATCCGTTCCGAATCCGTTCCGAATCCGTTCCGAATCCGTTCCGAATCCGTTCCGAATCCGTTCCGAATCCGTTCCGAATCCGTTCCGAATCCGTTCCGAATCCGTTCCGAATCCGTTCCGAATCCGTTCCGAATCCGTTCCGAATCCGTTCCGAATCCGTTCCGAATCCGTTCCGAATCCGTTCCGAATCCGTTCCGAATCCGTTCCGAATCCGTTCCGAATCCGTTCCGAATCCGTTCCGAATCCGTTCCGAATCCGTTCCGAATCCGTTCCGAATCCGTTCCGAATCCGTTCCGAATCCGTTCCGAATCCGTTCCGAATCCGTTCCGAATCCGTTCCGAATCCGTTCCGAATCCGTTCCGAATCCGTTCCGAATCCGTTCCGAATCCGTTCCGAATCCGTTCCGAATCCGTTCCGAATCCGTTCCGAATCCGTTCCGAATCCGTTCCGAATCCGTTCCGAATCCGTTCCGAATCCGTTCCGAATCCGTTCCGAATCCGTTCCGAATCCGTTCCGAATCCGTTCCGAATCCGTTCCGAATCCGTTCCGAATCCGTTCCGAATCCGTTCCGAATCCGTTCCGAATCCGTTCCGAATCCGTTCCGAATCCGTTCCGAATCCGTTCCGAATCCGTTCCGAATCCGTTCCGAATCCGTTCCGAATCCGTTCCGAATCCGTTCCGAATCCGTTCCGAATCCGTTCCGAATCCGTTCCGAATCCGTTCCGAATCCGTTCCGAATCCGTTCCGAATCCGTTCCGAATCCGTTCCGAATCCGTTCCGAATCCGTTCCGAATCCGTTCCGAATCCGTTCCGAATCCGTTCCGAATCCGTTCCGAATCCGTTCCGAATCCGTTCCGAATCCGTTCCGAATCCGTTCCGAATCCGTTCCGAATCCGTTCCGAATCCGTTCCGAATCCGTTCCGAATCCGTTCCGAATCCG